>JAPYMA010001526.1:0-208536 GCA_035041965.1 Anisakis pegreffii | reverse complement strand
CAGCCTTTCAAAACTGTTGCGGCTTGGAAGATCCACGTGCGGAGGGCCGCATGCCATCAACTTGAGAGTAAGTTATCATTTCACCTATCTCATTGATTTGTTTGTTTGTTGATGAGAAGATTATTTTCTTTCGGCATTACTTTTGCTTTATCTGTCTCCGGTCAGAATTTCAATAGCAAATTTTTGGTAACAGTGATGGAAAATCGCTTGTTATGAAAACAGTTCCAGATGATATATGCTCTGATAGTGGATTGATTCATTCATTATGATGTAGTTGCAGTCTTATTGTTAGTATATCATTCAACCGAAATAAGTTTCAGCCCTCTGCACGTGGTGTGGCCACGTGGTCATATTGCCCTCAGGCGACCTCTCGGCGGCCGACACGAAAGCAATCATGGACGATCACCGAGCCGAGAGGTGCGTCGGTGCCTCCAAGAAGATCAAGGAGGCACGCATCGCCGCCTCCGAGCGGCTGACGATCCTGGGCCGCGATGCCTCGCACATCGCGGTTCCAGAGGAGGCCGCAGAAGAGGCTAGTGTGTCTAACCCCAGGAAAAGGCACCTAGCCTCCGAGGAGGCGAGGAGGGCAGACCATTTATCAAGAAGTTCAAGGAGGCCCACATGAATAAGAACGGTAATGTGTCTGCCGTTCGATTTGATTATTGGATTAGCCTTATCCATGGTGATTGACTGATTTACTTATTTACTTCACATTAAATCTATTAGTAGGCATGCATCTAAAAGTTAGTTCAATTCGTCGATTAAACTCATCAAATACACTGCTACAACGTTTGAATAGGTTTCTTCTTCATCAAGGGATTATCTTCACCACACAATAACAGCATCCACAATTGACATTGCTGTCAAACTTGAGTTTTCATGGCCAACCCTTGCAAATCCAGTGTAAATTACTCGAATGACTTGAATCGATTTTCAAAATCAAGCGACAGTATCTATCTCGTGTTATTCAACAAATAACAGACAGATAAGCATCAGTAGACATGAATAAGCGCTTTTTGTTTGTACTTTAACGAATCAATTACATAATGTTTCATCGTTCCTCTCATGAATACCATCTCGAATTATCGAATTATTGCAGTTGCAGCTGTGTCTTGCTTTTAATCCGACAATTGAGCAGCTCATCCATACCCTCAACCGGGACTTTCGTTCTGCTATTCTCAAACACACACACACACACACACACACCTTTACTCGATCAACAATACTGCACTCACAATTATCATTATCAGCCTCTTCGAAAGAATAATCTCGAAGGCACTGTTCATGCAGCATTATTATCTCCCTAATTAAAGGTACCCTAGATTCAGTAAACTATAGAAAACGATTACAGTTCGGTCACCTTTCAGTTCTCAATATCCGTTAATTCAAAATTGTCAAATCGTCCCCAACATATCTATTCATTTCCCCGCCCCTTTTCGATTTGATCTCATTCTTCTTGTTCCAACTCAATTGAATGACCTGTATTTCCGACTAATTTTAATATGCTGCAAAAGAGAGGTGCTGTCAAAGGCGTGTGACGTGTAAAATCTGAATTCAGGTGGAATGGTGAACTAATAATGGATAAATTGTTAGTGATTATCGGTGTGGTGATGGCGAGATTGTGTGATTGTTGGTCGACCGATGAATTAGCTTTGTATGATCTCGTTGAAGAAGTGAACGCTAATTTTTATGAATTATTTTCACTTGAAAAGGTTCTTTTTTTTCAAATTCTCATTCCATTGTTTAAAATTTCTTTTAATAACTCTCCAAAATGATGCGAATTCATGCTGTCGACTCCAAATTTGCGATAAACTCTGCGATACACTCCAAATATTTAACACTAAACGCAAGTTCTGGTGGTTCATTATAAGTGAGTAATGAAATGTTTCAGGATGCAAGTTTATCCGACGTAAAAAAGGCATATCGCCGATTGAGTATGGAGTTACATCCAGATCGAAATCAGGCTGAAGATGCGAATGAACAGTTTAGACGGGTTCGTTTCATTATGATCACTTTGTTGATATCATTAATGCAAGAGATGGATTGATAAGGGTGGTGGATTGATTCAGGTAGCGGCCATTTACGACGTCTTGAAATCACCTTCACTCAGGCAGGCTTATGATAATATTCTCGAGTTCGGTCTTCCTGATTGGAGACAGCCTATTTATTATCTCAGGTTTGGTCCTTGTATGCAATCAGTTTTTTAATGTGACTTTAACATAATAACGGTTAGAAATGATACTTAGACGTGCTCGAAAGCTGTCGTGGATAGAGACAACGGTTGTGCTATTATTAATATCAACGATAACGCATTACTTGATGATGTGGGGAGCGTACATCGATAAGTGTTGGATACTTGTTAGTTTTGTTGTGTATCGTTCATTTAAATATTTTTTGTTGAATAATAACCGAGTTGACGAAAAAAGAGCGAACAAATTTAGGAATCTCGAAGTTCAAAGCATCGTAAAAAAGAGCTTCAACGACAAAGAAAAGCGGGTATCTGTGATGAAATGATAGATGATCAACTGCTTGAGGATAAACCAAAATTAACCAAACTTCTACCTTTCATTCTCATTTCGTTCGCTTATCATGTCGTATTACATTCACCTGAACTTATCACTGCTTGCTACGAATATTTCTTCAATCAACAACAACATCCTGAGGTCAGTTACATGTTTATTCACCTATTTTTCGGTTTTACTCTATCAAATTTCATATTATGAGATAATAATTGCTTATGTTGAAGGAAGAAGAAGAGCCGCTGAGAAAGGTTCCAATCTATATGGAGTTGTCACCTCAACCAGTTTATGAATACGCAGTTGCGAGTGATTTAAAGCCTGTTATGAGTACTGATATTGATAAGGACGATTTGAATAATCATCAGCTGGATAGTAATAATTATTCTTCACGAGGTAAGAAATGGACTTGTGAAGACTTGGAACATTTGGTCAAATTAACCACTGAGAAGTATCCCGCCGGAACACCTGATAGGTGCGTTGTTTTGTATATTCATACCTAAAAGTGTATTGTTCATATCAAAAAAAAACTATTGTCACTATGATTTGTAGATGGAAATTAGTGGGACTGATAATGAATCGAGATACTGACGAAGTGGCTGCAATGACCGGAAAATTGAAACTGGTTAAAAAGGTTTTATTTTGCATTGTGTCGTTATTGGTTGTTGGTTGGTTGTTGACCGGTTGGTTGCAGGATGAATATTCGAAATTATTGCGTGCATCGCAGTCGAGTTCAGTAGTGTTGGCAGCTGCGAATGTGACATCGTTGAAAGATAAAGACAAGTTTTATGATGATAACGATAAGTGTGGTGGTGATACGAATACGAACGATGTGATATCTTCGCCAGCAGATGAATGGTCGCAGCACGACCAACGTCTATTCGAAACTGCCCTGCAACAATTCCCGAAAGGAACTGCGGATCGGTACGATTTTTGTTACATCTACTCGCGTTTGTTTTGAATTGGTATCATTATTCTTACAATTGATTCCAGATGGGATAAAATCGTGAATTGTGTTCCGAATAAGACAAAACAACAGTGTATTGATCGGTTTAAATACCTTTCTGAAATGGTCAGACAGCGAAAGTTACAGCATAAAAATAAAAAATAACACTTCTTCATCGTTATTACTGACAATTTGAAATATTATTGGTTAGAAGAACTTGCCTACGTAAAAAACTACGATGTATGTAATAATAGATGTTGTTCATTGATTTGTTGTTCGCTTATTATTGTTACTATTTCGGTGATGTTGTAACAATTTGCTTATTAAAGACGATTCACTTTGTTGGTGTCACACGTAATAATGATAATATGTTTTATTGAAAGTTTTGAAGAGTGCGAATAAAAACAGAACGGTTTATTTATAATAAACAACAACGGTGATAATAATGATAACGTAGGAATGGGTAAAGCTTATTGTATTACACTGCAGCGTGAGTATGAATGATGCAAGCATTGGCTCTTTATGACAGATCGGTGATGCTAATCCATCGCGAACCGATTCGACCCATACACCATCCACACCAAAGCGATGATCACTTCACCAGAAGAATGAACCGAACATTTCAGGTCTAAAATTCAAACAAACCAAACAATATTTATCAAAAGGAAATTGAAGTACACCACATCGACTGATTATTGAAAGTGATCAGTATGAACGTTGATCTGCTCAAATAATATATGATAAGTAACCTTTCGCTACAAGTGCAAACGATGGAACATTCAGAGAGATCAAACGAAAGAGTGAAGATAAAACAGAACTCGATAAACAATAAACATAAACATGCAAACTAATTAATACACTCCTATTCACATGCACTTACCACATAAAAACTACTCATTCACTTGAATTGTTGAATTATGTATCATTTCCCTTCTAACTAATCATCTACTTCATGTTCACATCAAAACTACTTAACCAGATGAAATCTGCACCTACTATCCAATTAACATTTTTCTTTGAATCAATCTGAGCCTAACGTGATGAAATTCGTCATAATGACACAGATTAAGCCTATCATATCGATGGCTGTGTAAGCAATACTCGATGAATAGTATTCATAATCTGTTAGAACGGAGGAAGTTCAAAACTTTATTGAATGAAACTTAAAACAATATCGACACAATTTATAAGCATGAGAATATAACAAAGGTAAAAGGAGATAATTGATGAAAGTGAGTGTATTATCGATTAGTATTTAACTGCTTAAATATTCCAATCAATACTACATCATATTCCTCACAACATTAAAGACTTTCAAATGATCCAGATTTTCAGGAACATAGAAAATGCTCAAAAAGATCAGACTAGGGAATGACGCAGCAAAGACTAACACATGAAAAAATTCACGAGAATAGAAAACTTCAAAAAGTGAGAAATTACAACAAAACACGGAGATTACAAAGTATTATGCGGTAGAAATTATGCTTGACATTAAGCATATCTGCTGCAATCGTGCGTACAAGTCGATAGTAAGACAGAAGCCGACTGGCTTACCTTACACCGTAGCTGAGCAGTAACATAACAGTTGCCAAAAGAGCGTCATTCTTCAGCTCAATCGTCTGTTACGATAGGAAAGGAACTGACCATAAAAGAATATCAAACTGATCGAATAAACAAATAAATTAGATCGCAATAATAGAACATGCCTTAATCATCAACTAAAAATAACAACAGAACGATGATATAAATTACTGATTAGGCACATGCACTCATATCATCACCATCTCGAACTGATATGGGATGCGCTTTAAGCAAGTCATTCACCATTCGCTCATTGAGATTATTCAGTGAGCTTGATTATTATGCAACCAATTAGTATCAGCTGAGAAAGAAGACAGATTATTGATAGATTATGGATTAAGTTGGTAGAATATAGACCGACGGTAGTACTGTTATTATTCACGCAAGGGTTGCAGACATAATATTGGATTAACCGTACACCTACATCTTCATGATGAAAAGATTTTCATTGAATTAATATGAAGAAAATAAGGAACTCAGGCTAGCGGATATAATCCACTTTTGTGAGCTTGAGGTTACGGAAGAGGGAAAATATTAATGAAACTTGACAAATAATAAATAAATAATTAGAACGAGGACTAGAAGTTCGGTTTCGGCAGTTCTTCTGTTATAATATTTGTGTGATAATAAATAACGGATAAGAATATCACTGATTTAAGGAATATTTTACTTGTTAGTGGGTGGTTTTGGTTGCGCTGATTGAAATACTGAACTTGATGACATCAGATTCTGGATGTACTGCCCGAGCACCTGATTCTCGGAACGAAGTTTCAAACTTTCCTCTTTCACACTATCAACACGTTGACTTAAGTCTGAAATTTCGTGTTTAATGCCATTAACTGCTGTATCATTTATACAACAATAACTCAAATTCGAACCATCAAGCGTATTCTGAAGTTCGAGAACTTGAGCGATTAGACGAGCCTTTTCCTCTTGATCTTCGCTCTCTTCTCGTGGTAGCGGATTGGCTGGTCGAGGTATACGCCCACCTGTATCTATGGAACTGCCTTGCTCTTCTAAATTTTTATTTCAATTAATCTGTTTCATTATTAAAGACTTGATCGATAGAGTTAGGTCGGTAGCCACCGAACCGCGAGGACCCCCGAAAATTCGGTCAGTGATTATCGATCAATTTTTGGGAGCCCTCGATCGCAACCGAAACGGCTGCTTCTGTCAGGAGCCTCGGCAAACCGAACTTCGGTTGCCACCAAACGACACCTGACCGATGCTCGACATCTGCCTATCGGTGGCTCCCGACAGGGCATTCGGTCGGGGACAACCGAGAAAAATCTGTTGGTTGTTCCGAACACTAATCGATAACAAAACGTACCATCATCAGCCAACGGAAAGTTATCCGTTTCTGTAACTGGCGATGCCATTGATAACGAATGACGCAACCAAGTGCTGAACCTGCAAAAATGAATGTGAACTGGGAGATGAATCCGAAAATATCAGACGACACAATCGAATCGACAGCAGAAAGCTGATACAACCCGATAAGAGTGACAAGAAAACAAGGGAATGCAGATATCGATTTCAGTCGTTCTTTCAGCACTATTCTAAGCATAATCTCATCTGTTAGCCATCTCAATAAAGAGACAACGCACAGAGATGATAGATCATGCAAGACGACTAGATTTAGATATATGCTAATGGATGCAATTTGCCTTCACTGTTTATCATTCGGTCAATCAATATTCCATTCAAATGTTGTTATTTCATCTATAAAATTCTCATAATCGCCTTCGTCCATTCTGATAAACTGATAGATTCCTCGACTTTCAACATTTCACACATCTACATGAACCTCAGGTTGATTAGAGAAGTAAAGAAATATTAGAAAACATCATTCGAATATGATGTGATGGGGAAAAAGATAAGGGGATAAGGGAACTGAGGCGATTTTTCACACAAATTCACGGATCTAGCCGCGACTAGTACTGGATCGGTTATCACCGAAATTCGGTGGTCATCGAATGGCTCGTTCATCCATAGTCATCGAACAACAACCACTGATGCTCTTGTCGTCATTCAGCTGAAACTTTTCGTTTTCAAAGTCTCAAACCTCCACAAAATGTACTGGTTTCCTTAAAATAGACAGGCTCATCTGATAGGGTTCTTCAAGTCACACAAGATGTACATACTCGCTTGGCTCGATGAGAAGAGAGTTCCTGAAATTGGACACTAAATATATACGACTTTCATTTTGGCTTCTACTTTGAGACCGCTCAATTTTTTTTGTGATGAGAAAATGGCTCGTTTGATAGAGAATTTCATTTCCTTCGAGATGGTCACAATTTGTACAATCAGTCCGCAATGCATTATCTCAAAAACGGTCCCCTCCCCATAAACTTGCTATAAACTCTGACGACTCAAGCGCTCAATCACGCCCAGACATACAACTGCGCATGATTTTCGCTAATTGCACCTCTGTGCTCAGATGCGTTCTTACGGTGAAGTGCGACTGAACACGATTTTGTGGGATAATGCACGCAAACTCGCTCTTATCGAAAAATCGCTTAAAAGAACTTCGCATTGCATCATTTCGATGTATTGTTAGCGAGTTATACAACTTTTTTTAGCATCTTTATCTAAATTTTACGTGAATTCAAGTTAGATTTTCACGTTATCTTCACGATGTTTCTGCAGGCTGATTAATATAATTGTTTTGGATTGCTCGTCACCAGGACCCAACAATGAACCGTGATGTGAATGTAATGTAATCTCATTGATAATGTAGCCACTATTTCAGCAGAATGGGTACTGATTCAACAGATCCGCAATTGAATCGTTTTCTGCACCAACTCCAAGCTGAAACACAAAGGCAGAAATTCACTGAACAGGTTATTTGCAATCGTACGCAATCAAGCCTTTCACCGGTAATGTTGTAGTTCAGGTTGGTAAAATCAAAACAGCATTTCGTTCGTTCACATTCACAGTTGATAAACCTAAGCCCAAGCCTAAGCCTAAGCATAAGCCTAAGCCTGAGCCTAACTACACCACACACTTAACTGCAAATGTGAACGAACGAAATGCTGTTTTGATTTTACCAACCTGAACTAGAACATTACCCTTTCACCTAAATCACACCTTTATTCTGCTATCGTTACATCCTCATAATCAATTATGTATGAAGAACGCCGAACAATTATTCCACATTCTCATTTCAAATGCTTTATTTATAACAGTGACATTTGTTGGGTAACTTGAAAATAGCCTTTAAAAATGTCGTTTCAGGTGCATACGTTAACAAATAGATGTTGGGATTTATGTTTTCAAGATTATAGACCACCAAGTAAATTGGATGGTAAGACGCAGACTTGCTTAACGAATTGTGTGAATCGTATGATCGATGCAAGTAATTTCATGGTTGAGCATCTGCAAAAGATGGAAACTGGCGGAAGTAGATGATTCGGTCACTCGGTTATTGTTCAGTCAGTGCGTGTAAATGATAACAATCATTTTGTTGCGTTCTAACGGCTTTACCTCTAAGCGTTATATTGTTCATGTTCGTAGTTATAGTGTTAAATAGATTATCACCTTTCGTTCGGACACACTTATCTCGCGCTGTTAAAATCCCATGAGAAACACGTGAGGTTTTATTATGATCAAGCGATAAATTTAATAACGATATCAGTCATGCAAATACTCAAATTCATAAATGGAATCAGTGAGCAGTCTCAAAGATCAGAAAACTTTCTCTGAACTGAAACAGCCGTTAAGATTTGTGGTAGGACTGCACAGATTCTGAGGATTGAATGTTGCGAAAAAAGGTCATTTAAATGAATACTATCGTTGTTGTTGTTGTAGTCACATAAATAGGTTATTTGTAATATTGTTATTGATGCCGTATGACAATAAACATTATACTGAACATTTTGCTAGATTGTTGCATTATATGGATGAATCTTCCGAATAAAGTTTTTCTGTCCTCAATAATGAAACAGCTTCAAAATATGGTTGTGACCAATGTTCAAATGTAACTCACTTAAATCTTAATCTGTTCGATAAAATTATCAATTCTCCAACAAAAAAGAACCAACACTTGCATAAATTCAAATGAATACCGCGATAAGTTGTCAACAGTGTCAAAAGACATCGATAATTTGTCACGAAGATGTCATTAAATCGACTTCTGACCGTTCAACTTTTAGATATGGACGAGATGAAGGGTAATATCGATCCGCCCAAGCACAAAGTATATCATCGTGCTGATGTAATTCACGGCAAATGTGAAAATACCCCCACAACCGTTCAAGCCGTACAGTTCCACGGCATTAATTCTACCAAAAACGATGCTCTCATCAAAGAAGTCGCCTATCTCTACCAAACAAAGTCCCTATCACAACTCATCAAAAACTCCAACCTTGCTGCCAAACATCTTCAGGTTATTAACTGCTGCAGTTGTATTATTGCTAAACATTATTATTGTTACACAATGAATTCAGGAAGTTGGTTTAATGGAGAATGCCACAGCACTTATTGATACAGTTGACGGTGACCCGGACAGTTATGTGGTGAATTTTGTTGTCAAAGAACCGAAGTCATTTACACTTGGTGTTAAGGTATATTATTTATTGTTATTGTTAGTAATGTTATTTGAAATGAGCAACTGATTGAAGGCTGGAATGACAACTCATGGTGATGCAGATATGATGCTGAACGCGGGTAGACAAAGTTTTGGGGGTCGTGGTGAGACGGTGGATGCATCTTATTCGTATACAATCAAGGTTCACTCCTTTTCTTTTATTATGATTACAAGTAAGAATATACGAGATTAAATTAAGGGTGATCAAAGTTTCGACATATCGTTATCGAAACCGTTCTTGGGCTGGCAAAGGTATTCGAATGTATCGTTGGCCATTTACCGAAGTCTAGCAACGTTCCCATGGAATCACTGTGAATCGAAGCAGAACGGCATTCTCTTGCAATATAACGGACAACTCTGTGGCAAAACACTGTTGCACAATATCAAGCTGAACACGGTTCATATTTGTTCTAATAATCGCCTCTGCTCATTAATCTAATTCATTCATCTGAATGTGCACACTCAAGGTATGGCGTAAACTTCAACCCCAACCTGAATGCGCATTCGCGATTCGTGAGCATGCCGGGCACACCTTGAAGTGCTCGCTCGAGCATTCCGTTGCCTATGATCGACGTAATCGAGCATTAATACCGTCCAAAGGTATCCTTCTCAAATTAGCTCAGGAGTATGCTGGTTTCATTGGTGATGCTGCATTCCTTAGACATCAATTCAATGTCCAGGTTCGTTTCTCTTCTTGATTTCTTTTATATACCTTTTAAACTTACCGAAACTGAAAACTTCAGGCAGCCGCCCCGTTATTTTGGGGTATGTTTATGAGTGGCTCTTTGGAATGTTCACTGATAAATTCGCTGTCGGATCGCGCAGTGCATATTCATGATCGATTGTATTTGGGAGGCTCGCATAATATTCGCGGATTCCAGTGGAATTCAATCGGTCCGCGAGTTGACAGTTCGGCCCTCGGCGGGGCTGCTTCTTACGCCGCAATTCTACACATTTACAGGTGCGTATCGCTTTTTGAAGCTCTCCTCTTCACTGTAAATTTCATTCAGACCACTAGTTCCGGCCGATATGCTGTTTGCACATATGTTTGTTGCGAATGGTTCGATTGCATCGATTCGCTCTAAAGATCGTTTCAACGATATGATCAACGCACAACGTATCACTGCTGGCCTCGGTCTTGTTTTCGTGTTCCGGAACTTGATTCGCTTCGAGATGAATTATTGTATCCCTTGCAGGTATGTGCCGGGTGATTTCTGTTCACCCGGTCTTTATTTCGGAGCTGGCATCAATTTCTTATGAATTACTTTAATAGGGTGACTTATGTCTTTTGTGAAAATAGTCATTACTTGTATTTTATTGAAAGTATTGTTGTGTTTTTGTTAGGTTTGTTCGTATGTGTCTTACAGTGAGTCTTTATTTGTAATCATCGTTGTTAAATCGCGAATGATAACTTAATAAACAAACATCAGCATATTTCGTGTTCGTGTCGTGCCTTCAAATCATGCATTATTTCGGTTGTTACCATTATTACTGTTGTTTAAATTCAACATTCAACTCTGACTCAGCCAGTAAAGAGTACACTACTTCATTCTACCATATAGGAGATTTTTAATGGAGGCTTAATACTTGCTGATACCAGTGAACGATTGATATATCTAACAATGAAAATAAACGAAAGCACCATTCCGTTATCAAGCTTCCATAAAGTGTACACCGTAAAGCGGCCAGGGATAAGTTTTACACCATAAATCACGATGAGTCAACGAGGGATGAGTGTCGCAATTAAGTACTCATGATATGTGCATGGGTTTTTGGTTGTTGTTATGTGATTTTTGTTTTCGATTCGTCGTGCGGTGATTATATCTGCTGAAATATCCTCAGCAGATCAAATTAGTGAATGTTTATTCAAAGAAAGCGATCAAGATGATACTGATGACTATGTTTCATCAGACTAATCGAATAAAATTCTGGAAGAACATTCGGATTATGAGAATGTATTTGAAGATGTGTATGATGCAGATAACACTGATTCATGCGCTTGAAAATCAAAAGTGATGCAGAAAGATTACTTGAATTCACTGTTTGGGTACATAATGTGATCATGGAAACAATGAGCGGACAAGTTTTGCCCATTGCAGTGTTCAGTTTATAACACTGGATGGGTTGTTTGCTTGTTGTTAGGACAACTTTCTTTAATCGTTCATTTTGAAGGAATTTCAAAATGAACCATTAAAGAAAGCTGATGGAAGACTGAGCACTAATAAATACTGCTGGAATTAAGAATTTGGTTGGAACACACACTTTCGGTCGATTTTAATATAGGGCGTTCGATCGGGGGCCATCGCAACAAATCGTGCGGTTCCTAACGGTACTCATCAATAAATTAAGACTACAGTTATTATTCATTGTCCGCACTGCATCAGTAACGAGTTTTCTTAAGAGAACTATGCCTTTCGCTGCTTTGTCATGCTTACAGTTTTGTTTGAACTTAATGTGCAATTGTATGTGGATGTTTGTATAGTTCGCGGAATAGTTACTTGATTGGCACATCCCGATGCAGTTCAGTTAACTAACTGTCTCTAAAAACCTTCAAACAAATCACAATTCCTGAACAGTACCAGCGATCATGAACTTGAAAACGTCTTAACAGTGATACAGTTATAGCCGGATCTGAGAGGATCGGTTCATCCCCGACGCTACAAAATGCACTAAATTGCGCACATGATCCGGAAAAACGTTTTATTGCACTTTTCCAACTAAGGTCAGGGAAATCAATAAAATCGCAATATGTCGATTCCGTGGTTATAATATTCATGAAAATTGAAATTTGGCACCAGGCCTCCCAAACCCGTTTACATATACATATGCAGAACGCTTTTTTCATCACTTTCTACGAAAAAAATCTTCTTAAGAATGGAATTCACAGAGCTTTGCAATGTTTCAGCTTGATGGCCACAAAAAGAACACTGAAATTCGTGACGGGCAATGCAAATAAACTAAGAGAAGTGCGTGCCATCCTGTCACCGCACATCGAGGTTACCCATTCATTTCGATCACCACATCAACCTTGTGCTGAAAATTTGATTGCAGGTCGAAAGTGTGCATCTAGATCTAGCAGAATATCAGGGCGAGCCAGATGAAATCGCACGTAAAAAATGTGCAGATGCAGCTAAACAGCTGCGATGTGAAGTGATCGTCGAGGATACGTGTCTCTGCTTCAATGCACTCGGCGGTTTACCTGGACCTTACATTAAATGGTCACTATTTTACACCTATTGAACAGTCATTGCCTGTAGCACAATAAATCCGTTAACCCGTCAGCGTTATCCTCAATTTCAGGTTTCTGAAAAATCTGCGACCAGAAGGTCTGCATAAGCTATTGAGTGGATTCGATGATAAAACTGCGTATGCGCTATGTACATTCGCGCTTTGTGAAGGTCCAGACAAACCCGTTCTTCTTTTCAGAGGTATCACTCGGAAATGATGCTTTCGTTTCATTCAGTTTGATCGCCACAACTAAATTCGATTATCGTTCAGGACGAACTGATGGATGCATAGTAGAACCACGAGGCGAGAATCATTTCGGATGGGATCCTTGCTTTCAACCGGATGGATTTGATGAGACTTATGCTCAAATGAAACCAGATCTCAAGAATAGCATCAGTCATCGAGGAAAAGCACTCGCACTGCTTAAAAAGCACTTCATATCTGAATGAATGTCCACTTTTCATGCTGTCAGCTTACATGTATCCCACAATAAATTTGTTTCTCTCACAGGTGAACTCTTTCCTTCCACACAACAAATAATAACACAAACTGAATGTTTCATTCTGTACTTCTGCTTACTTATTCCAAGTCTCAGATGAGAAAGGGACAGCGATGGCATCTGCACAAAATTTCATGTCGGCCGAAATTGGACCGGCATGACTTTTCGCTATTCCGACCGACTGTCAGAATGCTTCGCTCAGAATCCGACTGAACTGACATTTCGAATTTCCGACAGTCGGAATTCCGACCAACCTTTCAAATTGTTCGGTCGGGATTCCAACCGAAATTGTCGAATTTTCCCGTCTGACATCGGTCGGATACCATCGCTAGAAAGAGAGTACTGGAGAGAAGGCATTAATCAGGATGGCAAAGATCAATAAGAGATAAATGCACAGCTCTAATTGTAAGCGTAAAAAAGGATGACAGTATTTAAGAAGTGGAAGGCAACTTGAGAAACAAACTTATCAAAGAAGTAGTCATTTAAAAGGATACATAATGTTTATGAATAAAGTAAATGAAATAAGTACAGAAACAATGAGGTCTCGTCATAACACGCATTAACATCCATTTCATGTAATAAGACAGCGGCAAGCAGTATACATATTACACAAACGTGACTTACAATCACCATTAAAAACGCAAACAACAACAATAAATATGAGAAGTAGTTCGGTCTGAACAAATGCAAAGAATAATAATGTCACAAACAAGAAGGATATACACTAACGACCACTCATCTGTTAGTTGTTTCTTGATCAACCCGAAAGTAACTAAAGACAATTACTGATTACTGATTTCATATGAATAAGGACTGGGATAAGGATAATGATCATAACAAGGCGAATGTTAATTAAAAGGTCTGTTGAAAACAGCACTGTAACTTCAAATATAAACTGAACACACCGAAACCTCATCGATAATATACAAATACATACACAATTCCAAATAATGCATGCGTTAAACTGATGAAACAAGAGTTAAAGTAGATCAACAACGCGAAATGCCATCAACAACACGGAGTAGATGTTCAAAGCTACTGAATAATGGCCCATTTCAAGAAGCTGGCAATGGTTCTGCAAGGTATGTTCGCACATATCGCTTTGATGCTCAATGCTCGATCATCAGTTAGTAGAACGACGCTTCGATACAAACGTGACGGTTTGATTGTTGCTGATTCAGTGGATGCTGATAACGGATTTGGTAACAACGACGACAACGCTGAACAACTCGATAAAATCATATCGTCATTCACCGTCTGCAATCATACTCACAAAATGCATCTGCATTCAATTGGCAATCATGTTAACGAACCTTATCATTGATACTCGAACTCGAACACTGCTCCGCACCAAAGAAGACAGATGGTAGTCTGCTGCCCTTGCTGGTCACCGTTGCAATGTGGCCAGTCTTTTGTTCAGATGCTTTCTTCAAGAACGCAACTGCCGACCGAGCACGTTCCATCACCCAATTCTCTTGCTCGTCTTCTTGATCCATTGACACGAACTGAATACTCTGACCCATCTGAGCAGCACTGCCCATCGCTGGTCTCGTCGCGGCCGGCTTCGATAAACAGCTAAGCTCTGATGCCACTAAAGAAGCTGATGCTCATTAGTATTAGATAATAATAAGAGTGAAAACGAACCAGTGGTTGGTACGAGCACAGTATATCTGCCATTATCGACGATGCGCTGAATGGATTCCAAATGATCTATAAAGGCATTCGTATCGGGTACCAAATAATTCGGTCGTACTTCTATCACGACCCTGTCTCGTTCATCGTCAGCCACTTCCTGTCAATCAATGTACATATAAATCACATTAACCGATCAACAAATCAATCAATCTACCTGAATATCGGATGAAATTCGATCGTCGAATTTAGACGTGCTCATATCACGCTCTGTTCTCTTATCACATGAAGATATGAATCGGTCAAGATGCTCATCAAATGAGAAACAATGCAACCCTGACCCGTCCAAATACTCGGCTGCTGTCAAGATCGACGAGGCGCGTGCGTGTAATGCTAACAACATTCCCTTCAATATTTTACTTTACAAATATTATTCAAAAAACAGATCATGACTTGGTTTTGCCTCGATGACATTTGTATGCCATTTGATTTCGAGCAAAACTTTCCAGCAAGCGGATGAAAATGGTGCAGAAAAGCGAATGATGTACCAATACTAAACTACTTACATCATCGTTCGAAAATTGCCTCGCAGATGGTTGAGAGAGTTTGATGGATTTGGGTGTGATCGGAAAGACATCAACAAACGATGCCAAATAAACACATTCAGGGAGTGTTATCTCGATTTGTTTATCGTTATCAACCTCACTCCCATCTGAACAATAAAATAACAAAAAATAATTTTGTGATAACAATATTTTTTATAACAAATAACAATAATCAAATTTCAACATCATTCAATCACATAAACATATCCAAATAAAAACAATATAAGAGAATATCAACGAGAATTCAAAAACCGACGCAAATACAACTAAAATTACCTTTCAATCCAGGAACATTTCTCGCCAAAACACCTTCAGATTCCGCATGAACCAACGCATTCGAGACAGATGCCAACGTATGCCATACATCAATTTGAAATAAGTTCGATTCAATGGGTCCCAGAGAAGGCATTCCTTTATACAAACGGTTTATTGATGGCGTTGATAACCACTCAGATAAGACCCACAGTGCGGGCATTACACGACGCATCTAAACAATTTGATTCATTACGATAAAATGATACTTCGATGAACTCACTCACTCACCTTTGATGGGATCGGTTTCTCTCCAATTAGAATCAGATTCAAATCATGTTTAAATTCGTCTAGGCACGTCAATAATATAGCAAATAAGCTGAGTACCATCTGCACGGCGCGCTGTTGCAATAATGAGCATGTGTTCATTTCAACACCTGCAATCACAAGTCTCATCACCGCCATCAACCCAACCAACTCAAATCAACAACTCACTGATCGACGAGCAATTGTGCACAGCGAAGATGTACAATGCACAAATCTGCACCACCTGCACGGCACTCATCGGACACTCGTCCCTCGATATCAACGCCTGCAACTGCAACAACGCCCTCTCACTCTCACTCTCGAACTGCTCCATTCCGATCTTCGTTATCAGCAAACCACTCGTATGCAACAAATACGGAACTGTACGACGGTATAACTGCAATAAGACGATTAAATGATCATGCATCATACGGAATTCTATCGAGAAGCGACATCAGAACAAACCTTCACAATAGAATCATTCTCGAAATCGAAAGCATTCGACGAATCAACCATATCGTTATCATCTCTGTTCGTTCTCTTCCCATCCGACGATATCCAAACCTCGTGTGGTTTCTCTCCTTTGTATATCTCTTTCTCTTTGTGTTGAGCGTTCATTCCGGATGCAGTAGTCAAACCAAAGCGTTCATCCAGCTCGATTTCGTACTCATTAATCTTAAATTCATTATCTCTTATTATCAACAACAATCAAGTGAAAAAGCAACAAACCTTCTTGCTGATATCGTTAAATGCAGTGAACAACGCCTGTCTCGCAGTTTCAAATGCATGGTGCGCACCCAACGCTCTGATATAATAGAAGACAATGTCAACCCATTTACACTGCAACAAATTATCTTATGACATCAATATCATCCTCGAAATATCCACACCGCAAGCATTATTCCCATGGAAACGATTGAAAATCATAATCAAACACACACCATATCAACAGTAACGAAAATGGTTCAGACGAAACCGTTAATTGAAAATGTAATACAAAAAGAAAACGTGATAGGACAAACACAGAAAAGAATTATAAATGGTATACATTTTATAAGACACGGTTAGGATTACAGAAGTGATCATAAATAGAAGAATAAAAGCCAACAAAACAGGCATAAACACTGTTTTTAGGATATACATGAACAGAACATATGTCGAAGATAGTAAATTAGCTAGTCGACGAGCAGAGGTATGGCATAAATGACCTGAATTTTGCAATTCTTTGCCGAGATAAACGATGGGACGCGCATGAACGCAAGGTCGCGTGCACTACGCAATGGCTCATGTTGGATTATCTGAACTATGTAGAGCTGATAAGCAATTATCATAAAATGCTTCAGATTCATGCACGGATGTGTGACAGCTCAACAACCCCCATCAAAGAACGAGTACAGTACACGTACAACACTCAAACAAACCTACCGCATAAACAGCCAATAAAGCGATTTGATTGTACGAACGACCATTTGCAGGTCCCAACTGCGCGCCTCTTGTATACCATCTGTAAACAAATACATCACTTAGTGCATTCAAAACATCACAAGCGAAAACTCACAATCTGGCTGCCGAATAGTCCTTCACACCTCGAACCATCGCCAGATACCGATGCAAATCCCCAATTGATATTGCTAACCGCTGTGCTGATAATACGGCTATCTAAAGTCACTTAACTTTGAACGAATACTGCTGCAATAAAGCCAAATCAAACCCACCTTCAACGACCGATCGCTCCCCTCCATCGACCTGCTCCCTATCTGAGTACAATTCGCAAAATCGTCATTTGGCACGCTCGTCGGCCAATACAAGAAATCATCAATCAAAAAACCGAACCGCACTTCATATTTATTATTCAACAGACTCGTATAGAATTCCAATCCCTAAAACCACCCAGTCAACAACACATATACGCACACTTTCCATTAAATAACAAATCAAAAATATGTGCAACCATAATAATCGTTCGAAAGATTATTCCAAAACGAAAATAATGATTGCAGGCATTAGACATTAAGAATTATCAGCCAAATAGTGGAATATAAAATGCGAAATAACCCGTTGAATGAGCGTGATAAGAAGTGATCTAAATTTGAGAACGTTCGATTGGCTGAAGGCAGATGCATGTGAACTGTTAGAAATGAATCGAAGTAGTTCAATGGGCTTGTAGAAGCACTGCTTCCACATGTGCTGCTCGAGGTTCATAGCGTACGTGTACTCGATATCACGGGTCATTATCGTCACAAACAACTCGGACAGCTTGCAGCTGCAATTTAGTCTATTATACTCTTCAAGTGCCACTCGAGAAAAAAAAAGGTCCACTCAACCTGATATTCAATAGTTCTTCTCCTGCATCCACATTCCCAGTCTCATTAATTCGCGCAATACAAATCGCCATTTGATCATTCAACTTTTGGATCAACGGTCCTTCATTTCGAGATATTTCCGTATGAATTGGCCATTCGGTCGGAGGCACTTCCATCTTGCGACCACGCTCCTTACGCCATACAACACCTAAAATTTTATATCATCATTGATCAATCTTCCGAACGAATCCATAGTCGTTCACCACAAAAACAAAACGAACCACTGTTGCATAACGGCAAAGGCATTGACTGAACTGGAGTATTGCTCAACAGCTGAACATTATTATTCAAATGAGGTATGACAGCGACTGACGGAGGTGGTACAATCAGATTGGGTGGAGGTATTGAAGTGTCGATTACGAATGAGCTAGATGATGCTACTCTGTAATTTATTACAATTCAATACGGCATAAACAATGCAATTCCCAAATAAACTTTATCGTACTAAACACATCAGTACAATACACACTCTCTCATCACACGCAATGTAAATATAATCCGTCCTTTCAATCATAATCAATTCAATAATAATAATAATAATAATAATAATAATAATAATCTGCCCTTTTCATGCTCTCTAAGTTCAGTACAATTCATTCTGGTATTAAATCAACATAAATAAAATACTTTCATAAGCACATCTCTTATCCCTTCTATATCGCAATATAATATTATAATGATATAAACAAATAACCTTGCAAAAGGTGATACAACAGCCACAGGGTGTGATGATTTTGGTGAATGAAATGAAGGTGATCCGGCAGTGTTACTATTCGGAGGGGTAGAGGAGGGTGGAGGTACAATGATATGAGTTACTGGATTCGATGTCGACGGTTCATTACTGGACAGTTTTGCTGATTCACATTCATCACTGAAACTTCATTTTATAGTCTTCAGTCGAGACAAAACTAGTGTTAAAACAAAAACATTGAACGAACCTCCGATCACAATCCGATATCGCTTTCGATGAGCGTTTCTCACTTCCAGATGCTGTGTTTCTAATTCTAAGATCATGATCAACACCATCTAAACCACTCTCTGAATGTTTTTATATGATATCAAACGAAATAAAATCAATGATAGTATTATCACACGCCAACTTCATCACTATCTTATATAAACGTCATACATCAAATTCTCATGCATCACAAACGTATATCATACATCAAATCGTCATACATCAACATCAAATTCATCCAAATAATTCTCATGATATCAAAAATGAATTCATTTCAAAATCAAACCTTTCCTAGACGAAGTCTTTTCCATCTGAATGTGATCATCACTCTTTCGATGCGCTTTAATCGTATCCGGGTATACATGTGGATGATGATCATCATTTGTGGATGTTCGATCGTCATTACTATCATTTTGATTAGTTCTCGATGAGTGACTAGTATAGCTATCTGAAATGATGCATATCACTACTGCAATAATAACAAACCGAAAGCATCACCCACCATTTCTGCACCTATTGCGTTGTGAATAACGCATATTTGTGCCTCTTGCAGATGCCCTTCTGTTAGCATGGTTGCGATCATTTTCATTCGACTCTCGCATTCGTGCAGCATCCGAAGACGATGGCACATCTTCACTACGTTCCCTTTCCTCTCGTTCTTTCTACAATCACCATCTATCTTATCAGTAAACCCAATCAAATTACAATACCTTTTTGCGTTCCACTTCTTCCACTTCATCACTCCAATTGAATGGCAACGTATTGAAACTTGCACATAAATCCTTAAACAGCACACAAATCACAACCATCAATCAACCAATATCAAATCTAAATAACAAATAACCTGAAACGACTGATATTGAGATGGTGAAAATGCTCTTTCGTTGAGTGTCGTTTTACTTTTCTGACGGTCTTTCGACTGCAAAGACAAATTAATTATCAATTTGTAACTAACAACAAATAAGAATACAAAACAGAAACGAACAAACCTCCTCCTCAGCACGATACTCTTCATCCAATCGCTGTCCACTTCTCGTCTCTGACTTATTTCTACTGCCAGAATTCGATCCCGCATGACGGTCACTTCTGAATGGGCCATTGCTCTGTTGCTGTCCCCGTCCCCTCCCGCCACGCTTCTGCTGCCCTGACCTCTTCGAAGCATACATATCGGAACCTTCGTATGCCTTGAACACGTTTATATTCACTATTCGATCGCATCAATCAAATATGACAACAACCATAAAATCGAACCGCATTACTCACCGATACAAATCTGTCATCGTGATTTGATCGACTCGTATTTTTGTTGCTGTTACTGCCACGGCTCTGTTCACGATATGACGAATATCTGTGGTTACGCTCGAAATGCTGAAATTATATCAATAAGACAATAACAGATAAATAAAGCAAAATCAAGCAAGATTCAACCTTCTGATTATAATCCGCCGCAGCAGTTCCATCTCCGCGAAATTGCTCATTTCTATTCTGTTTCTTGCTCGGTGATTTCGAATTGAATCTCCAACTATGCTCATCGTTCCAATTATAGTTCCTGTACTGCCGTCCTCCCAGTGACGACGGAGGTCTGTCGAATAACGACTGACTTGAGCTCTATAATTGGTATGTGATGAAAGACATAGTCAGATGAATAGATGCACTCACATGAAATCCTTTCACGTTATTGATGAGGCGTTGCCTGGGACTGTTGCTCACAGCCTCTTTATTGATATTGCATCTGGATGAGGTGATTGTCGAGTTGGACTCGTAGCGATACGTACTGCTTGTGGACGATGAGCCTCCACTACTCTTCCTTCGACGTCTTCTTCGCTTATAACCACCTTCCGATTGAATATCTAATTGCATTTCGTTATTTTCTTTTAATTTCAATTCATTCATTCAATTATCTAATGGATATACCATCGTTACTGCACACTGATGCTATTTCAGAGCGTTGATCCAGGTCAGCTGCATTATACGAGCGAATCGTATCCCCCTTTCCCCCACCCCGAGAACGACCCCGTCCCGCTCTCCCTCCTCGATTATTACTTCTACCACTAACAGACCATTCATCCAATTTCTCTGCAAACGTATTCACCATATCAAAATAATAAGTTATCGCGATACACCTGTCTCCACATGAGGTTGTCATATGTATATTCCTCAATCAATTAATGTTTTGGCAATAAAGCCAACAATAACCCGATTTTCGTGGATCGTTTGTGGTTATTTCGGTGATGGGTTGTGATTTCGGTGGTTTTGTTCTTGGTAAAGTGCGTGATTGACCGACTTTTGTGATGTCAACACCCTTCATCATTCCAGGCCGGTACAGTTGTACCGCTGGACGGGGTTTTCGACTCTTTGACTCTTCACTGAGTGCTGCACTCCCCCCTTCCCCCGCTGGAGGGAGTTCTGACATTTGATTTGATTATTCTGTGCTCCTGAAACTGGAGTGAATAGTTCAAATATGGGGCAGCCTATAGGCACAATTGTACGAGATATGGAATTTGTACGAATGAGCATTCAATTCATTTGACATGCATTTACAACAGCTTTTCTATGTGTTACTAATATTTCAGTCGTGCTCATTGCTAATTCTTTGACATATTCGAATACGGTTCCAAAAGTACTTTTAAGAGAGGAAATCAGCAGACAATGGAGCAGATGAAATTACGAGATCAAAATGACAATTTTTTGATGATTTTCGCGCGAAACGACAGAGATAAACGCATTCGATGAGCAATATCAAACACAAGTGGGTCTCATGCATACGCTTCGATATCTTTCGATAAAGGTAACATCATTCCAGATAATATGCAATTCTTTAAAGCTAAAGATAACCCTGCAAACATCTTCACCACAAAGCACACCTAACGGATTCAGTTCACTTTAGAGCTCCCAACTAATCAACCACTTGAAACAAAAGCGTAATTCTATAATAGCAAAAACAGCAACAAACAAATCAAACAAGAACATGTTCCGCTTATTAAAGCAAAACGCAACGCATTAGAAGTACAACAGCAATTAAATGAATTACAACAACAGCAATTAAATACCGTAAAGTTCTCTTCCTAGGACGTTAAATGCTTCATTTCGAACGTTTTAATTATTAAGAACGACGAAAATGAGCTAATTAATGCAAATTAATCATCAAAAGAACGCTATTTGGCCTGTAGATCAACTAACTCCAAAGCAACTGATATGGCCATGATCAAAGCGCCAAATCACTTACTCAGACCGAGTGTGAGTAAACAGGCACATGACCACGCTCAATGCTATTGCAAAAACACGTGCGGTTGATGTACGAGCGATTCGTTCGTTATGTTGCCACTTGGTTTGCTGATGCAATTGGCTCCTCATATCTGACATAATTCTACTGCGCTCCTCACCAAATCGGTCTTGCAATCAACTCGAAACGTGTAAATAAAACACGCAACGGACACAATTTTATTATCGATACATCAATAAAAACCACCATTTTTAGCACAAGAACAAATGAGTACACTATGAACGGTTACCGAAGATGATTTAAACATCAGCAGTTCATTCCTCACCTATTTCAATACTATACAGTTGTTCTTATCCTAGACAATTGAAAGTAGCATTAAAATGGATGAGATAAAGAGTCACATCAAATAAAAAAGCATAAACCAGAAACTTCACGTAATCTTTGATCATATCCTAGCCAATCGATCAATCACATCAGCCTCAATGTCTAGAGATTAAATCGAAACTGGATATTAGTTGAATAATCATAAACAATATCAATTCAATAATACATACATATACAATATCAACAACATTTTGCTAATTAAAATTTCAATAACGAAGAAAATTTGCTGACAAATGAAACAATCAAATAAACGAACGCGGAATATGAAACACGATCAACGAACAATTCGTTCTTCAAAACACTGAAAACCGAACGAAACACTCAACAAAATACGAAGAAATAAATCACTTTAACAATCCAAATAATGACCGAACACAGCGCGTGTAATTATTCCATTAACTGATTGCATTACACATCGACAAATCAAATGATATAAGAGCTGATAAAGGATTTAGCAGTTCGATAGACGTAAGAAAAGAAAAACACAAGATTTCACAGGAAAGGAAACGAAGAAGGAGGAACAGACAGCAGGATATATTCAGAAGGATAAATGTGACGATTGAATTCAGAGAGACTTTCGCGGGAAGGGTGGAAAACAGCGAACGAAAAAGGAAGAAATACTTTCACGAATCGGAACGCATCAACGGAACAGAAGTGATGTGATAAGACGAGACGAGATGACAATGGAAACATCCCATATCAAACCATTATCACTCGATACACAAAACTTCTTATCCAAACAAAATCATAAACGAATGAAATGATCTTGCAAAGATACTTTCAACATAACCGCATTCTCAAAAGGGTACGGCAATTGCGTTCAACAGATACACACTCCTTAATTTATATTCATTCTACACTATTTTAATTTTCTTATTCTTAGCAAAATAAACGAGTAAAAAATAGGCAGACTGTTCACAGCCAATACGTCTTTATCAACAAAATGGTGATTATTTATTTCATTTGTGACGTTTATCAGAGGAATATAACGAACATTATGTAAAATACAACGAAAAGCATTCACTCTGTTTTGTAAACTGAATGAATAAAATTGCTCAAATGCGTCAAAAATCGTCAACTTTTCTTCGATACATACAACCAATCAATAAAAGTAGTTCATAACCTTTTGATTGCGATGATAAGTTTAAGGATGATAATAATGAGTCTTACCGCGTCAACTACTAATCACGGCAAATTGAACGAGACGGATTAAAACAAACAATGTCAACTCAAATCAAATCATACAATAAAGAACGAAACAAATTAATAATGAATTCAAACAAGATGATACAAATAATTAATGATCTTGCATTGATGGTACTCCTCCTTGTCCTGAACCAGCCAAAGCTAGCGCGGCTGCCGTGTTTTGTGACGCTTTTTGTTTCAGCATTGTCCAATCGAATGTGTAATCGTACTGAAAGCATACATATTTTGTTAACAAAAGACACCAGAAATTAACACAAGTAAGGTATAACAACACCAAAAAAGAGTGGAAAATGACCTGATGATTAAGTGTTCTGAAGAGAATACGGAAAAGTTGGCGGAGATACATGTAGTCAGGTGCTTCATCGAAACGCAATCCACGACAGTAATTTAAATACATTGCAAACTCGGCTGGAAAGCCTTTGCATAGAACCTGAATTGATTTATTCACACGGTTGATCAGTGCCTCCTCCATCGGTCAATGACAAATAATAACAATCCGAAACGCTCACCTCAACAGGCGTCGACATTTTCTTTTCACTAATTTTTTCGTATTTTTGTTTCTTGGTCGCAGCTTTCAGTCCTTGCCATGGGAGCGTTCCCCTGTAAATGAAACGAATAGCCACAGGCACGAAATCGAAAGCAATTCCAATGAAACCCACTTATTGAAGTACATCAACACATAACCCAACGATTCCATATCATCCCTACGTGACTGTTCAATACCCAAATGAGCATTTATTGATGCGTAACGTGCTGTTCCAGTTAGATTCTGTAATACATCAAATTAACAACACCAGCGCACGTCTACAAAATAATCAATAAGTAATGATAAATAAACCACCTTATCCTCCCGGTATGGTATATGTGCCCGAGTTCGAGAGTCACGATATTTCTTCGCCAAGCCGAAATCGATCAAGAATAACTTATTACAGTGACGACCAATACCCATCATGAAGTTGTCAGGCTAAAATCAAGAAAACAAGTCAGTGAAATAAATCCACAACACAAACAAAATAAAAACAACCTTAATATCGCGATGAATAAAGTTCTTCACGTGCACATACTCAATACGCCCAATCATCTGGTCAGCCAACATCAGTACTGTCTTCATCGTAAAACGTCTACTACAAAAATTGAATAAATCCTCGAGCGACGGTCCTAACAGATCCATTACGAGTACGTTGTATTCTCGTTCTGTGCCATACCTTCAACGAATCATCTCCTACTATCATCCTCGTAAAAGCCAACCGAATCAACAAACAACAAACCATCGAATGTGTGGTATTCCGACTCCACCTTGCAATATTTTATATACCTTGCTCTCATAGAGCAATTGTGGATGTCGCGCCTGCAATTGACATCTTTTATCATTATCACTAGACATAATGAATAATCTGGGTGGTAACATAATGAATAATCTGAATACATCAAAACATTTGACCAATCAAATCAATAATAAATACACATTAAATCAACCAAATTATCATAGACATATCAGAAGATAATCACTGTCAATGTCAAATACCTTATTAGCCTCCATTTTGACGGCAACCTCCTCTCCATTTGTGATATTAATCGCTAAATAAATATCTCCAAATGAACCCGAACCAATCTTCCGAATCAACTTATATTTGGTCGCCACTATGAAATCACGTGAATTTGCTGCGACCGCAGCCATATTCTATGCTTTGATCTGTAATTGAATACAGTCATTATTAGCACCCCATCGATTAATCAAGACAGTACAAGCAAATAAGTCTGTTGATTCACAAACAATAGCCGCAGACCTTCCCAACCAAACTCGGAATGAACACATCCTTATACAACGTGAAAATACTTTATATGTAATGCAAGTGATCAAGCAGAATAATTGAAAAAATTTGACATTATGCAGATTTCTATTCAAATATTCTCATTTTTGAATGACCTGTGCAAATAGCCATTCATAGCAATTCAGTAAATTCAAGACAACTATCTTGACCACAAGAAATGACAAGTGAACTGAACAATTAAATTTTTCGAGCGGACTGTAACGAAACTAGTGGATTGATGGGTACGTTACTGATATGTAAATGAACTATAATAAATTCATCATTGCATCTGATTCGGGAAAGATGTCAGATTTTACTATTATATATTATTTTACTATTTCAACACAAATTGATCAAACAGAAACCTAGTTAATATGGCACTCATTTTTACGCAATTCTTGACAATTATCACGTTTATTCGCGCTAATGAATCGAAAAGTAATCCTTCAAAAAAAATAAACAAAACAGTTTCCTGCTTCAGTTTGGCTCCTAGAATTAAATGAAGTTATGAAAAATTACAGGGAATCCTGATACCATGGCTAAACTAAATCATTTCCAGATGCTAAAACTCGGAAACCACCCGAAAACAATCAATAAATACTAGAAATAACCATTCCGTACCTTGGTATAACACAATTTCAACCGATTTCTGTGATAAACTAACCCATCCCAAACTCCGATAATAATGTCACGCAACGCAACGCGTACGCTATATTACAATTCGTTTCGTCCACACTCACTCGTTCTCACTATTGCAATGCCCATCTGGAACGTTTTACTATCAACGAGCGATTTCATACACACTTGACGTTTGATATGTTGTGCGCTCTCTTTCAGAAATCGCCTAGGATGATATGACAGCTTACCAAGTGACTAAATGGGATATATATTCAGAAATGAGAATTTTTTACCCATTCAACGGGGATGAATCCGGGCAATTCATGTGTCATTTTGTAGTGCAGATCCAGGATATTTGGCACTTGTTTACTTTGGGGGATATGCACACGAGCACGCTCGCGTGTAACAACCGAGGCCACGCCCACTGCGAATGGTCTCAGCCTAAGTGCAACCTCAGACCCATCTGAGCGTAGCCTGAGACTGCTCGATGTTACAACAGGGACTAATAAGCGAGCTCAGGCTTAGGCTTAGGCTGAGAATATGCTTAGGCTGAGGCTATGCGCAGTAGGCGGTTGTTGTACGCGTACGTGTTCCCCAAAGTAAACAAGTGCCGGGAAAATTTATAATCGTGGTGTATACCATGTTGTAGCCGAGATGGAGTGCTACACTTTAAGCATTGAGATCAACTGATAGGTTACGAGAGTTATGCCGCTTGGCGTGACCGGTGGTGATGCTTAATAGTCACAACTGGCATATGTGCTGAATTAATTGAAATTCTGTCTGTCTCAAAAGAAAAATTGGGAAGAAAGAAAGAATATCAAGACCAATGATACCAAGAAAACTTGTTACTGCGCAAAACGCCGGAGAAAAACATTTGAAAAGATCAGTTTTTCATCATTTTCCTACGATACATTTCAAACTAGTAAAAATGATGAAATAATGTGAATTTTCATAACGTTCGATGTGAAATCATTGGAAGAAGAGGAAGACTCCAAAACACGGCCTTTCAGTTATTAGCAAGACGTATCCTCTAATCGAACTGCCATCAAATGGTCAGAAACGAAATCGCCTTTCACAATCTTTTACTTTCAACTTTCAGTAGGATATTTTGTCCCGTTTTGCTCCTCGATTTCAACATTTCAACCAAATATGACCAATACAAACGCAACGTCATAAGGAAATGAAAAACTCTGATATGTACGACCAGCATGTGTGGACCCTAATATTTAATTATATTCATTTCATGTAAGCATAACTCCTCAAATAGGCCAAATTGCTCAGTAATCGAGTGATGCAAAAAAAAATCATATGTAACTGGGCAAATCTGAGGTTACGGTAGCCTTAAAGGTGGCACATGAGATAGTATTAATAAAATGTCTATATCTCCTCAACTAAGCCGAACTACTTGGCAAAATTTATATCATTCTGAATCTAGAGGTTCTGCTGGATAGAACAGTGAGAATAAATTCACACGTTGCCGGACAAACCTGAGAAGACGGTTAACTCGAAGATCGCAATCCGCCTAATGCTGTATGAACATATTGGTTGCCCGATAGTGATCAATTTGTATAAATGAGAGCGACTGCGCTATCTAATTGAGATAAATCTAAGAAAATGACTATATCTAGTCAGGAAAGCAAAATCGCTCGGCAAAACATATAGCTTAATCACCTCAAACTTGGGACCAAATCATTTAATTGTTCAATTACCCACGTTTGAGGTAATTGAACTCCTTCGTATTTTATCGGTCTCAGTCCGTTGATTCTTGGTAAAAATTTGACGTCTTAATGAATGAATGATTTCCAGTGAAAGTTTAATCCATTTTCTGCATTTGGGTGGGTTTTAGTGGCAACTCAACGAGTTCGTGTGGCAACTCAACGGAGGCGGATGAGTTTTAAGAAGGTTGAATTTTACAGATTTGCCGGGTGAGTTGCATTTTTCCCGGGCGAATATTATAGATTCATTTTGGTTTTGGCGTAAATTAGTAAAATTCACTCGCCTGCAACACTCACCCGCCCCGTGCAGAATTCACTGAACATGAGGATGTACGTAGTGGGAATGCTGACAGTTCGAGCCGAGTGACACTTCGCCAATTGGCAGATTGACTGTTCGCGAACTGATCGAAAGCAGGTTAACTGTATCACGCTTTGTTGGCATAAAGGAGGAATGCTCAAGCAAATGAAGATACGATCTTGTGTTCGGCAAATTACTGGAGCGCGACTGATTAACCGTTCGTGCAGTAATGAGCTAGCATAACCGGTCCGAGTGGTATGCACAACTTCGATGAATACTGCACACGATCGCATTCCAATGTATGTGTAGATAATAGTGTATGTGATGAAATAATTGTTTATCAGAGATCGACGATCATTACAAGGCAAGAAAGATTCACTCAAATGTGCATTCACGGCCCATTCATTGATCTGCCTTTCAAATAATACTTTCCATCCCTCAATTATCATCAGTAATCAATCATCAAAGTGAAATCGTTTCCTAAATATGAGGTAAATATGAATAAAGCATAGCGAATACATTCTTTTGCCACAAAATTTTACATTGGGAAAATAACTTGAAACAAAAAGTATTACAGAATATATCAATAAAATTTTCAAAATACATCAGTGCAATTAAAATTTTGATGAAGAACAATCGAGTAGATTGATAACAAAGAAAATATGTCGACTGCAATCAACTGCAGTCCATCTCCAAATCAGTATCTTCCTCAACACCACTTTCATTCGTTACTTCTGCAATTTCCACCACCGATTCTAGTTCACTGGATCGTTGTTTCAGCGGTTGTGACCTTAAGGACGCATCTTCTTCGTCTAAAGACGACGATCCAACACTGCTATCGTCCGGGAATGATACTTCTGCGATCACCTCCTCGCTGTCTGTAACATCACCATTTGTTCACAAAAATAACCAGAAATTAATCGACCAAAACAAACCAATTAAGGAGGCATCATGCCATGCTTCATCGTTCTCTGTTATTTCATTTATGTGACTCTCCGTTGACGGTTTTACATCCGATAATAGCGGTATCGTACGAGGAACATATGGAACTACTGCATTGTTGGGTGATGGTCTTTCCCTTAAAATGATGCGTATTTTAACGAATTTCAAACAACCCACACCAAAGAGATTACTAATGTTATAAAAATTAAAACTAAACGACCAAATGAATAATGAACAATGATTACTTCGGTGAAAGAACGATGGGTTCATTGGCATTTCTTCTGATGAATTGTTTGAGTTCATCACTCATCATCAAACGACTGTTTTCATCGAATTTTTCTCGTTTCGTTGAACGGATGATACCGTCGTCGTTACCACTCGATTCGTCATCCGATGAGTCGTTCAGTCTACAACAATACATGTACTGCACCGTCAATAACTGATTCAGGTAAAAACCAACCTCCGATCAATTTCATCAAACGTTTCTTGTCGAAGATGTCTTTTTCTCCAGTTCAAATGATTAATATTCCTATTCGGCGATATGTGTACTTTATCTAATCGTGCGCTCATCTTATCCACTTTCCTTTTCGGTAACGGTGCGTCCCCTTCGATTAACGTTTTCAAATTCACATCCTTAATTTTGATATCATTTCTATCAAGCTGTTGAGTTTGACTGATCACCCAACTCAACTTATATCTATACTCTCGATTATTCCTACTGATTTAACTTAACTTGAAAATAATTAATCACTTCGATGGCACAATCTTAAGATGCATTATGGGGGAGGTTGATTTAGTATATCCAAGACGATTTACGCAAAAGATGAAGGCCGAGAGGTTGAAATTCGGAGAGAACGTACCATCTGCCTTTTGAATGGATGTGTGTCATCAAATCGAGAATCATCTGAATTTGTGGGGGGTTTATCGTAGAGGTTGAATTCTGCTGATGAACGCGAGGATTGTCCATTCGAAAGGGGATAATTAAACATTGCTTACACACTTAAAATGAACAACACTTTAAACGCACCCCTACTGGTCATATGCAATATGTATATCAGCTGTGCCAATATTTACCCGTTTCGTTGTGAACTCTTCCAAACGAGCGATTTTCTTACGAATTATTCCTCGCTCTTGTGCTCCACTCTGCTTCCGTGAGTTTTCGTTTAGCCGAGTTGAAACTACCGTAGTCTCGGTAGACGTAAAGATGTGTTATCGCGTACTGGTAATAAGGATGATTGAAAGAGAAGCAACGAAAACCGAGACGTGCGATTTCTTGCGTAGCGGTATTGAAGACAAACATTAGATTGATATACTTCAGGTTTCGGTGCACACTGACGACAGCTTACAGCTGATGATGGCATAGTCTTATCAACAATACTGTGTAGAATCAGAATATTTCTATTATCTTTTTTGTTATCGTAATCTTGTGAACAACCATACTGCATCGTTTTTACGACAATTGTAATGTTAATCCGGCAATGGATAAATTCTTCTTCAATTTGTACAATAAAACTCGAGATTCGAAATTTATTCACATTTACGAAAGAAGACATCATATTCAGCATATTACCAGCCATTTTGAATGCAAAAAGGGGATAGCGAAAGGAAGAGAGGTGCCAAATGAATTTATATCAGTCACGAAACATTTTTCGCACATATGTATTGAAATTCTCATTGAGTTTCACCGCTAGCGATGGCCATCGACTCAACTCTATTCTGATCCACAATCAACGAACAATTGCAAAAACAGTTTCAAAGCATTACGAGCGAAGTCAACCGATAAATGAAACAAAACATCAATTACTGATAGTCATATCACGCATATTTGGCTTATAAACGATGTGCTGCTGTTTTAATTCCTCTATTATATGTCGTGGTAGTGACCCTGATACCGATATCGCGTACATTCCCTTCGCCTGTAAATTAATTCATTGCAAACAATAACAATGACGATCATTCAAATAAAAACGAACCTTTCGACTAATTTTCTGCCATTTGCACACCCACGAATCTTCGGGTGAGATCACTGCGATCATACCGTCGAAATTCGAACTGCAATTAAGACACAATTGATAGGAACGTCACTTGCCAAGCAAAACCTCAGAGTACCTACCTGGTGCACTCCCCAACCTTCTCTTCGTCGCCCTTCATACCCAACACCCGCTCACAATTGTCACACCCGTCCTCCTCGAACTGTTCCAATGTTTTTATCATTGAACATAACAAACACGCTCGCAGATTACGTAAATCCCGCGGTATACTCTCCACTGACATTATTGCTGTGCTGCTATAAATTATTCCCTTAAACGACTCAAACCCCCGAAAATTAGAATTATCCGACGAAATCACACCGTATTTCTATTTTAAAATCTTCTTTGTGCAGACCATCATCGCAAAGAATAAATAAGGTTTGCAGATTTCATTAATTATTACTGCGAGGAATATGTCGTAATACTCTAACACAGAAGTGAGTTAAATAGTTTCATTTACAAGTTAATGCCTTCATTAGATATGAAATTGATTGAAAACAATTTCGTAAGGAAAGTCAGATAAGAGATATTCACATTCTTTACAGATATTATAAAAAGCACTGCCACGAATGGAGAACAGTGAATCACATTTTCAAAAGCAAAACACAAACAAATGAAAAACATAGCAAGATACTGTTACTGTACAATAATAAACAATTAGAGCCGTATATCCTCAAGTGAATGTTCAACAATTCTAATTTGACAGAGAAAACGGCACGCTGAATGCGGCAATAATAGCAATATTAATTCTAAATGCCATTCAACAGCTATTCTCAATCGGAGATTCTATCACTGGAATACGTTGCTTCCTTCGAGCACATCTGAAATAACCACGACGTTTTCATTCTTAATCAAATCAAAACGAATAATCTACCAAAATCATGAAATAATTCGACAAATCGATCACAAATATAATATTCATTTCACAATAACAGTACCTCGGGCATCGATGACTGACTTTATCGAAACAAATCTTATGAAAGACTGCACAACAATCATGACATATCGATACGCCCTCAGAGAATGGAAATATCTCCTGGAACGCAGATTCAAGTCAAACAACTTCAACGAAGAACACAATCGAACATGAATGCAACCCTAGCAAAAATGCTCTAACCTTCTTCTTATCGGTGCACAATTCACAAAAGAACCCATTTCCCCGACATATCAAGCAGTCCGAAGTGATATGTTCATCGAATATCCTCATTATCTGCTCTATCTCCGACAATAAATTATTCTCACACAAGTCCCGTAAATCCGCTATGCTGTACCATTCCGCACTGTCCACAAAATGCTGTCGTCGATTCAAGTATTGCAATATGCGTAATTTGCGCGCCTCCTGACAATAAAACATTATTATCAATCCGCAATCGAATCAAACCAAACAAACAACCAACCTTGCAACACATAAAATAGCACTTCATGAACAGAATATTCCTCCGCATCGTATGCAACCTATTTAATTGCGTTACAAACTTCATTAGAGATGGATTCAACTGCGTTATATTCAGCAATGGTTTACGGTCTATGAATGACAGTAACTGCTTCGATGCACGACACACCTTAAATAATATCGTCTTCAAACAATCAACGCCCTGAAATACTAACGCACCAAATACTTCTCACAGTCCCAGTTATGAACAATGCGTGCCGGTATTACCCACTCGTCATTCCAATGGCACTTGCGGCAGTAATAACGACCATTGTAATCACATAATCGAGGCTCTTCCTCTGTCGATGAAGCACCTTAAAGAACAGCAAATATTCACAAAAATACTACCATTCGGCAAGCATAAAACAAAACGCACCAAAGTGAATGGCATGTCCACATTCAGCACATTTATAATTCTGCTCATCCAAACCACGTTCTTCACAGATTTCTGTTCGAATCCTTAAATTCTTATTCAAATTATCACACAAAATCTCATTCATAGTGCAACTATTCATGAATATTCCAATTGGAAACCTGAACTTAGGGTTATTAGCTTTTACGCTCGGACACTGTCGTATGATTGATGGGATACATTTTTCATGAGTTCGAAATCCACAAACTGCAAACAACGAAACGATAATGGAACAACATCAAATTGCACTCGAACAATCAAACAAATAAAATCCAACATCTGCATTTCATCCACCGTTGTAAGATGCGCCATATAGTCGTAACACAAACTTCACAATACGGATTACGACCGCTCACCGACTGTAGCACAAACTTATGACCTTTCACTAAAATATACCCATTCCTATTTTCGTCACCTTCGCTCTCCTGCAATAGCATTGAAATAATTTAGCAAATGCAATAAATAACAGTGATAATAAATAACACATTTGCAAGAAATCATTTCCGATCTTGCATCCCTCCGACAAGATTATAATCACATGTGAAATTAAGGCCATGAAGGCAAACAAAAACGGACCAACTTTACCTTCAGACTTTGAAGTTGCAGACGGCAGTCCACTAATTTTTCCATCAGAAATTTTCGTCTTTCATCGTTTTCGATATTCTCAAAATTAAACTGTCAATTGAAATAATACATCTCGAATTCTGCCCAAAAAACGAAATTACCCAATAAAACTAATGAAAAACTTTGAATAAAAATGGTCAAAATATCAAAAACAAATCATAATCATAAAAAGTAAATCATTCACAACCAAATAAAATGAACCTGTTCGTACTGACAAAGTTGATTTTTGCAGAATTCAATGATTAGTTCTAATTCATCTGATGGCGTTAACGATTTGAACGATTCCTTGCGTTTACACTTGATAAGCTCGTCGATTTGCAACTTGACATCCACAATATTCTTTTCATTTTCTGATCTGAACTCAGTTTTGAGTTACGATTAAAGTTTCAGCATCCGATCTCTTCAAATGATTGCGGTAAACCAATTTTGCGGTAAATCATTCTCAGTCAAATGATCAAAGTAGGTCCAAATAAAGAGAAAGGAGATCAATCCGTAAAACTAAGAGATACTGATGCAGGATATACCCAGATGTGGTAGATGACTCGACCAGATCACTACTATTTTCTTTCAGTTCAGGTTTTTTATCGTGGTGTTGTGATGAATTATTTGTAGTGGATGGATTACCTTCATTCGTTGCACACTGCTCGCTCATTGGAAGTCTGAAACAATGGAAACACTGTCCAAATAAATTTGTTCGATACAAGAGATAAGTATTGCTCAAATAGCAAATAAAACACAAACAGATAAGCATTTCTGGATGTTTTTCTATGAAACTATACGTGTTATTCATGCTTGCATTACATTTCTGATATGATTTCAAGGATATCATTCGAATACAATGAAAAATTTCGGTGAAATCACATAGAGCAAGAATCGCGTTGAAAGCAGATCAAAGTGTCATAAAAATATGAACAGATCGCATTGTAGATTAGATGAAGTTGATATCGTTTAGATATTATAAAGTTGAGCGTTGAGGTTAGGCGTCGACGAGATGAATAAACACACTGAGAATAAATGTCATAAACTGAGGGGGGAAAGGATAGTTGATCCAGGAAGTATGATACATATATAGATTAGATAGGGATCGTTTAGGGCACGAATAATATAGCATTATAGTCCTCAGCGTTCGTCTACTTAGCAGGCATGCAGAGTCATCGTGACTGCCGCCCTTCTCCTTCGGAACCTCTCTTCTTTCGGGTAAAACCTTCTCATGCCTCCCGGGAAAGGCCCCCTCCCCCCTCCTCGAGAAACTTGTCCTCCTTTCCAGAAACTTTTCATCTTGCAGAAAGTGTTCTCCCAGAAACCCAAAAGAACTCTCTTTCTCACAATCAGTGGGAGCTGCATTGCTCCTAGAGAAACTGCCTTTATATGTGGGAATTTCGATTTTTCTAGATGGAACACTTCTTCCTGCTGGAACCTCTCTTTTTCATGTGGACGTGATTAGCTTTCTGGAAGTCCGTGTTCCTCTTAGGAACCGTGCTGTTACCACTGAGATCTTTAACAAAAGTTGTAAAAGTGCAGATATACTCGTGTCACTCAACAACTTGATGATGTCATTCAGTAGTAGTGTGATAAATAAACATGTATTTCATAAGAATTTTCTCACGAGTTTTGACTTTGCTTGTGAATGTCTCTCGTGACTAATGAATCGCAACTACAATTTAGTTGATTATTTTTATTTTGCTAAGGTCAGTCGTTTAGTTTTGACAAGCTGGATAATAATGCTTATTAACTGCTCCTCTAAATCACTCATTTTGATCACTTTATATGAGCCTTTGCTCTGTAATTGCTTATGGGTGATGATTAAAAGTTTCAGGTGAAGTAACTTTGCTGTGGTACTTGTGGTTGGATTACACCTCTAAGTTCAGACAATGTCATTGTCACTGTCATCTGGAAGTAGTATTCTACATACCTTATCACTACCACAATTTCTCTCTGCACGTAATTCTGGAGGAGTTATTCATAAGAGTGGACAGAAGTGCAGAAACAGCACTTATAAAACGGAGGATATTATTACCCGAACAATTTATCGCAGAAATTTGGCTGATATCACAAAAGAAGACCTAAAAGCTTTACTACAAGGTTACGACCGATAAAAATACTATTTCAAAATTCCCTTCGATTAATTGAAACAACCTGTTTGGAATTAAAAAATGACGATTGTAAATAAAGGTGTGACAACGCGAACTCGTGACTTTCGAGCCTTACCAAGCAGTGTCATGGATTTTAAAAAAGCTACTAACTAAGCACATTCACTTGTGTATGAATTTAAGCAAAGATGATAATTCGATTAAGTGATATTGCAGAATATCGAATAAATCCATCTCGACGTGCATTACGATCGCGTGTGATCACTTGTAAATTAAACGATCAAATCTCGCTATCATATCATGCATCAACTTCTCAATTCTACATTCAGCAACGCGGATTTCGTACTCGATCTGGATTGCAGGGCATCAACGCTAGAAAACCACCAAAACAAGCAGAAAAACCTTCGTTTTTCAGTCGATTCTTCCCAGATTTTCGTGCCGCAAAGGTGCTTAACTTCCATTTGAATATCAATGTTTTCGATGGGCACTAGGCATTGTCCCAATCTTCAAGTCCATTTAAGAGAGGAATGATTGAAGCGATCTTATAGACTGTGGAAGGTATTGATCGGTCGGATGTGGATCAGTGGAATGTTTATGAAAATGAATTGAAAAAAGTTCCAGAATCTCAGCGAAAAACTTTTACGGTTTGTGGAATTTTACAATTCCGATTGGAGTGCTGCAAAAAGGGTTTTCAATAGTGAAATTGTAGGAAGGTTTTATGAAAGGGATAATATCGATGAAGAGCGCGAACAGTGACACAACAAGCACGCAAGCACCCAAAAAACCATCCGCTTTAAGCAGATTCTTTGTGTTTCTGGCGTTGGCCATATTTATCATTTATTGGTCTGGTGGTGAGAGATTATTTAAATCATTCTTATAAATTATCCTCTATGAATAAGTATATCACACTAAAATTGTTTCATGCACAGCTGTCCGTATTCGCCTCGGAGATCGTCAACTTGGTTCACTGATATTTTCATCACCTCAGGAAGTGAAACCTGAAGATGTGACTGTAACTTTTGATGATGTTCGTGGGGTATGTTCTTGAGTATTTATTTGTTTATTTACTCGTTTATTGTTTTGTAGATTAGTAATTAACGAGATTTTAAGATGGATGAAGCGAAAAAAGAGGTGGAAGAGATCGTGTCGTATCTACGTGATCCTGATCGATATTCCCGGCTTGGAGGTCGTCTGCCCAAGGGTGCGCTCCTTGTTGGACCTCCCGGAACTGGGAAAACCCTCTTGGCCAGAGCAATAGCTGGAGAGGCTCAGGTATTTTGTTGATAACATTGAGTTCTGTAGTAATATTTAATAGTTGTATTTAAAGGTACCTTTCTTCCATACATCCGGCTCGGAGTTCGATGAGGTTCTGGTGGGTCAAGGAGCACGCAGAGTTCGCGATCTTTTCGAAAGAGCCAAGCAGCGTGCACCGTGCATAATATTCATTGACGAAATCGATTCCGTTGGCTCGAAACGAGTCTCGAATAGTATTCATCCGTACGCAAATCAAACTATTAACCAGGTTATTCGTTGGTGTTTTAATAACTGTTCAATTCTAAATAATAATATTACAGTTACTCGCAGAAATGGATGGTTTCAATCGAAATGAAGGTGTCATCATAATTGGTGCTACAAATCGGGTCGAAGATCTGGACAAAGCGCTACTGCGACCTGGACGGTTCGATGTTCGGGTTACGGTTTCACCACCAGACTTTATTGGACGAAGAGATATTTTCAGGTGCGGTTTTGAATTTCTCAACCACCGCTTTATCGCAATAACAATTGTCAACTTTTAGTCTGTATCTAAGTAAAATAATCCATACGGATGAAGTGAATTTGGATGTACTGGCTAAAGGTACGACTGGCTTTACGGGTGCGGATATTGAAAATATGGTGAATCAAGCTGCGTTGAGGGCAGCTTCTGATGGTTGTCATATGGTGATGCTGTCGCATTTCGAAGAGGCTCGCGATCGCATTATCATGGGTTCGTTCGTATTTCTTTATTCCTTTATGACAAATATTCACGAAACACTCCATCACTTCAGGACCAGCCAGGTTGCGTGGTCGACTTCCGGATGAGGAGGCCAATCGTATCACCGCCTTCCATGAAGCCGGTCATACGCTTGTCGGAATATTCACAAAAGATTCGATACCACTGCACAAAGTTACCATCATTCCCAGAGGACAGTCACTTGGACACGTCAGTTTTCGTTCATTGTTTCTGTTGTGTTGTAATAATAACAGACTTTACCCGAGAAAGACGAATGCTCAAATTTAGACGGCAATTTTACCCGAGAAAGACGAATATCATATGACCAAAAGTCAAATGTTAGCGCAGTTGGATATGATGATGGGGGGAAGAGTGGCAGAGGAGTTAATCTTTGGATTGGATAAGGTCACTACCGGAGCAGCGGACGACCTCAAGAAAGCAACTCAACTGGCCACAAAGATGGTGAAGACATTCGGGATGAGTGAAAGGGTTGGTGTGATCGTTTGTTGTTATTTTATTCGTAATTCGTTACTCGATTACTTAACAATCCTTCAAAATTAAGGTCGGTCTGCGTGATTTTTCGCCAGAGGAAAGCAGTGCGTTCGTGCAGGTCAATGAACTGAGTCCACAGACTTCGGAAGTGATCGACCAAGAAATCACTCGACTTCTGAACGATTCTTACAATCGAGCCAAAGAAATTCTTATAAAACACAAGGTTCTTTATACATATTCTCTTATAACTCTTATTATTATTATTGTTTTGTATGTAATTATGTGATATTACTTCAGAAAGAGCATAAACTCTTGGCTGAAGCGTTGTTGGATTACGAGACGTTGTCGAGTGATGAGGTCAAGGAATTACTGGAGGATGGCAAAGTGTCACGTATCAGCCCGCAACATATTCCCAGCAAAAGACCGGCCGTCCCGAAGCAGTCATCACAGCCCTCGGCACCCGTTGTGCACATACATCTCGATCAGAGTAAAGTGAATAATTGAAGCTTATTGTAATCGTATTTGTTGTAAGTATGCTTATGGTCACTGATACTATTACGTGGTGCAGTAGTCATTTGAAAATACACTCTCAAGAACACTCTTTACTGCAGTGTGGGTATCGAACTGCAAGCCTTTCATAATTTTTATGCAATAGAGATTTTCGGTTATGCCTGTAATAGCGATTAGCCATAAGCTTTGGCTGATGTTTTACTTCATTTTTCATTAATTTGTTTACTCATAATTGTGGTATCTTATTTGTATTTTTCGTTTGAGAATGAGTTATTTATTGGCGTCGCAGTGATATTGTGCGGTTGTTTGTTCGGAAGAATGTTTATATGATTAGCCAATTGTCATTTAAACTTTGATGTTGTGCGTGAAAACGGTGATTATTCAATAAAAATAATAAAGCACATCTGAAGTGTACTTTTTTGATTGCGTGCTTTTGAAGAGATACACATTGAATTTAGGAGCGGATTGGCATTTAAAATTATGGTTTTGGTGAATCTTCTGATATTCTACATACAGTTTTACGTATACATTTTTTTCGATGTGTCGCTCAAAATACCCAAAACGTAGTTTTGGGTATTTTAAGTGAAATACCTTCAGAAAATTAACGATGTATGAGAACAGCGCATATTCCTTCAGGTATAATGTATAATTTTAGAAACAGATTTTTCTCGATTCAACGCCATCAAAATACACACATATTGATTGGCAAACGTGACAGCCAGGGTTCCTTGAATATTGTGATGGGTCGGTGCTCTGTATACTGCTGATCAAATTGATGTTGCTAAGGGTGATGCTTCCTCTCACAGAGCCAAATTTCTGAAGGAAGCTTATCCCGCTGAGTAAGCTCATTTGATGGAGTATTAAGAGATTAAGTAAGTATCAGGAGTGCACTTTTATTTTCAAGTTCGTTTTGCACATATGGTTTATACACATTATCGGATGGAGCAAATTCTCGAAAAAATAAATGTTCTCTTGATGGGTAATGGTCATAGCCATATTTATGTGCGAATCTCATTCAGCTGAGCGACTTCATTTGACACACTACTGAGAGAATATCAGAGAGCCGTTTTCAAGCTACTTATACCTTTAGGTTTGCCCTTGACCAGAACATTTCATTCACAACATCCAATCAAGCGATTTTGTGCAGTCAAAAAAATACGCAATCAGCCAATTTTTCGAATGAATCTCATCGAATTCTTTCAACTTTTTACAACTGATCTCCATAATGCTCTTCAATGAGAATATCGTAATTAGCATTTGCAGGCCATGTGCACACTCAGTGGCGATAAACTAGTTTCTTAATGCAAGAAAAGCCAGCCAACCTATGTGCATTCAAGCACTCGGTATTGTCATCGCACATTCTCACTCAAACAACTGCAAATCCATCTCTTCTTCAAATCCAAGCCGAACTCAATGAGTCTCCTTTAAATGTGCTGCTGCAGTGTATTCCTACGAAATTATGCTGCTGCTGCTGCTGCTGCTGCTGCAACATCACAATCTATCTGTCTATATCCATAGATATACATAATTCTATATTCATACTTTTCTCTCTATGTCCTCTTCCGTTCTCAGTTCTTCACTTCGAGCTAGTTCCGCATTTCATTTGAGTACTAAGTGTTTTTATCATTCAAGTACTGTTTTCAGATATATCCATTAGCATATTTGACCAACAACGATCATAAACGTATGTTTTGATATCATCTCTAAAGAGGTCATCTATTCGATGAGAATATATTACGGTGAATGAAATGAATGCATAGATTGGACTCGTTGAATGCTTATTAGCTTCATTTCGATTGAATATCTGTGTTCAGAGCGTGGATGACGCACTTGTACATTGTGAAATTCGTTCGGGTTTTTCGCATTGCTTGGACAGAAAGAATGCGTGGTTTTTGAGGTAGTAGCTGATATGCTCATTTCTATGCTTGCCAATCATTTTTTACATATTTGCTCTTCATATATTCTAGTGTGCAGTGCACAGCTAAATGGCAACGTTGTCGCTAAAGAATATCTGCAAAGCAAATGCGTGTTCTAAGCTTGGTGTCATAGAAGAGTTGGATGAAAGATGGATGGCTACATGCTGCATATATTATGTTCACATGCGATTTCACTGGCACTAAGCTTATAACAAACTATACTCTTATGCATCGATTATTCCTCTGCTTTAGATGGCTATTAGACTGACTATTAGCAATACTAAGCCTTACGCTAATGCTTCTCGTCGTCCATATTCATTACTTGTTATGATCGTTATCATTCCTACTGCCTGTCACCCGTCAGCCACCCGATTTTGATTCATTCCTGATCACTTTTCCAGAATCTTTTCAACTTTCAGGTGAATAAGACTGTGATCGAGCCTAGGCTAAACTATATATGATGTTTTCGTTATTACACACCTTTATCGTCACAAACAAACAACACTTTCCGAACATTTTCCCTCAATTCCAAAAATCTAAAATCTTTTATACACCTCAACTTCTTTTCATTACCATCAGAATAATATCAGCAATATTCTAATTTCTCAAAAATCCGTATTTGCACATTCGCATCATTCCTCAGTCCATATTTATTTATATTCATTTCACCTCGAACACTGATTTCATTATCGTTTTTCAGTCAAATTAAATATTGTTTTTAATCTCTATCGCATTCCATTTTTCGTTTTCATTCATTTCATTTTCTATTATGTTTCCGACATTCCAATATTACACTGTCAATATTCACTTTACTTCTTGCTAATTGCTCATTAAATGCAGTATTTTGAATTGAAAATTGTTGTGAAGTATTCCATCGAATTGCATACAACTGAATGCTGCATTCACATCTTTCCGTTATCAATCAATTCAACGATATTGCTTTGCTAGCAATCAATCTGCACAAAGATGTGTGACGAGAACAGTTATTTATTTATTATGACTGACATAAATATCCCTAAAGTATGTCTCATGCATTCATCATCGCCGAACAAGTGAAAGCATCACATTATATGCCTCTGAAAAGATTCCAGTTACCTTCTCAAATGAAATGAATTCATTCTGTAAAAAGACTCATTAAAAATATGTATTGTGATTGTTTCGAATCCTTACTCGTAAACAAATCTAACAAGCGAAAATATCACTTCATCCTATGATTTTGCTCACCTGAACGACATAAGTATACATCGATAACATAAACGATAAGGACTGAATTCAACAGATCAGATCAGTGCTTTCAGAGATCAAAGCAAATAGAAATGAAGAAGTGAGAATTGCTTATCAATGCAACTGAGTTGTCTTATCACGTGTGATGAAACGATATAGCGATTAATTAATCAGCAGGTACCAACTCAACTCTACTGTACTGTATTGATTTATAGTCAATGTATGATGTAATAATCACTTATCAGATCACGAAAACAACAATTGAATATAACTCATATCCCGAATTCGTGTCAATAATTTTGGTTATCAGTCCGTATTGACGCTGGAGTGAGCACTTCGAGTGCGGCAACCTTCAATGAGTCGGTATCGTTATGATTATTTTAACATTCACATTGCTCCGAAGTTTGGAAACATTAACCGTGCAACATTCTCGATGAAATCTGAGATAATGTCTGGAATTTGAAGGAGTGAATGAGAGCTAGCAGTACTTGTGATCGTAACGTGTCTCATAAATCCACTCGAATCGTATCCCAACAACAACCTCAGCACCAAAGTCGCACACTGCCGATTTGGCACGATGTAAGCTGAGCTTATTCTTTCCTACATTGATTCTATGTTTGATAACAGTTCAGGTGAATATCACTACAATTATCTGAACTAATCTTGGTCATTTTGTTCGCTTGTTATACAAATCTCGTGCTGAATGTGGATATATCCATAAGAATTCAGCGTCGATGGCGACTGTTGTATGGAGTTAAGCTTCTGGGTGGAGCTGTATATGGGCGGTCGATGTTCGCGGAGAGTGCCTAGTCCTACGCATCCACAACTCCACGATTTCACACTGATTCGCTCCATCGGAAGAGGCACTTTTGGCAGAGTAGAGCCTTACTTGTCTAATGTTGTCACTAGTGATCATATAAAGTCATATCAATTCAGGTGTGCATAGTGCAGTACAAGAGCACCAAGAAGCATTATGCACTGAAATACATCAGCAAACGTCGTTGTGTGCAACGCATGGCTGTCAGTCATGTTCTCCACGAACTTGATTTACTCGCGCATTTATCGCATCCCTTCATCGTTAATCTCTGGTTCTCTTTTCAGGTCGTTTATTATTTATCTCTGTTATTATTATTTTGTATGATGAACTACTCACTTTTTAGGATACGCATTATATGTATATGGTGAGTGATCTGTTATTAGGTGGCGATTTGCGATATCATTTGAATCAACAGGGTAGATTCTCTGAGGATCGGTGAGTAGTTCATGTTGTCTAATTGCTTTTATCCGTCAGTAGTGAGTTATGCTATGTAGTGCTTTTCAGTGCCAAGTTGTACATATGTGAGATAGCACTAGCAATAGATTATTTGCATCATGAATCAATCGTACATCGTGATGTCAAACCCGACAATATCCTTCTCGATAACTCTGGTCATGCTCACCTGACTGACTTCAATCTGGCTATAAGACTGCCTCCTGACACACTCGCTACCTCTTTCACGGGTTTGTCTTCCTTATCATATCTATGCGATGATAGTCAACCAGTAAAGTGATCAATTCTGAAGGAACTCGTCCGTATATGGCACCCGAAGTGCTGCTGGCTTCGTTAGATGAAATCGCGGGTTACGACCACCGAGTCGATTGGTTCTCGTTAGGTGTTTGTTTTTATGAAATGCTCTCTGGGCGAAGGCCATTCGAATATGCTGCCCATTTGTCTTCTCAACAGGTAGGTACATTGCTTATCATCACTTCGATAACAAACCAAACTCAATAACTCGAATTCAAGGTGCTGTGTCTGATGAGTGAGGGTTGTATAGCATTGCCATCCCACTGGTCCTCAGACCTGATGTCGTTCATCTCGAGCATTCTCAACTTCAATATCACTTATCGCATTACCTCGCTGAGGGCATTCTCAAAACACTGCTATATGGAACGTATTAACATGAACTTTGTGCTGGCCAAGTTCGTTATTTTCACTTGTGCTCATCTGCCGAGTGCTTAATGATTCGATGTCAAAGAAACGTATTCAGGAAATCAGCGCCAGTGTTTATCCCAAGAAGTGATGTATTGAATTGTGATCCGACGAATGAGCTGGACGATAAGATGGTAGTGGGCTCATCACTGTTGAGACGTCAACGCAGACATACCCTCACTTCGATTGATCATGAGATAGATCAAGCGATTTGTGACTTGTCCAAGTCATTCGTGATTTATAATCGAAACGTGCAAATGCAATCTGTACCTCATAAACAGGTAGTAGTTAGTCACTCAAATCGATTGCACTCGCTTATTAATGAACGAACTTGAAGGTGATTCGATGTGAAGATGAACATGTTTCATTGACCAGTGCTGCAACTCGACACAACTGCTCAACGAATGCTTTTATTCAGAGCAGTACTTTATGAGGGTGGTATCATATAAAACCTTAATAGCGCTTTCCGAATGTGCATTCTATTTGGTTTGTTATGATCACAACGGCTGATCATAATCACTCGTTATGATAAACATTTATTTATTGTAGAGCTGCACCGTATTCTCTCGGTTGTGTCACACTGCCCTTCATGCGATACTTCATGCTGATTAGCATACGATCGCTATTTTCTTATCTCAAATTTAAATCGCTTTTCGTACGATTGATTTTATGAACATTCAAGCGAATTGAAGTAGTATTCAAGCACAAATGAAGATCACATTCGAATGTGCCTTTCGTGAGAACACCGTGCTTAATTGGTATAATATAAATGAGCTTGTATTACTGTAGTCGTTTCTATATCCCAGTAGGTTCAATCGTTGATGGTTTGACTCAGCCCCTGAGAACAATTTCGATCACGTGCGGGATCGAACTCCGATTCTATTATCCCACGCATCTAAACCCATCAACCTTTGTTCGAAAAATATTTATGTGTTCCCATTGTATAGACTGCCAGGTAGTACCACTGATTTATTTTGAGATGATAGGTATTATTACATGTTATTGTCAATATTTTTATGTGATAAATATTTATTCATTTTGCATATTTTGATGGTGAATGAAATAAGTGGAATAAAAATACAAAGCAAGATATTGCGTTTGACAACAAAGTCGCACGTAATATGTGAAGTGCTATCAACAACCATATTGTGCATTTTAAAAACGAAACCCAAATTTGAAATCGCACTTTTGATGAAAACGATACAATTGCATTATGATAATTACTGTTCAAAATCAATCGTCTCTTCTAAAAACTTCGCGTCTATCAGCGGTCGAATAAACACCACCCAGCTCGAGTATAAACTTATCTGGATTGTCGTCCCATCTCCCAGCAAGAGGTACCTTAATAATAATGACTGCAATAAACACAAAAATATAATAACAAACTTTACCCTTTTATTTTTTTCCACTTGTTTTCGTTGCCAGTCTTTTTGTTTGTGTTGCTCTTGCAGTGTTTTCTCAGAACTACATCCAAACACCTGAATTAGAGTCAGATTAAAACATTAACAACAGCAAAAATGACAATGAGAAAGCAATAAATACCTCGACAGCGATCACTTCACTCATCTCCTTGTCAATACTCATTTCATTTGCATCGAATGATAATTTCATCGGATAATTCCTCAGTTTCAAATTGCAATATACTGATGAACTTTTCTGAATTCTCTTGAATTTCGGTTGCACTTCTATGAGAACACTATCAACTGAACCGAATCTCGATCCACTGTGTCTGAAATTTACATCAAGAGTCAAGCCCACGAGCAGTCAAATACCAATAATAACCTCCATTCTTGATCGACTGCTAAAACAAAGATCTGACCATCTTGCAGATGAAATATCGACACTGTTGGACCACGATAATCAAACACATTCGTTTCGAATCTGAAATTCCACTCGAAAATGAAAATACTGATCACAATGAATCACTGATAAACAATAATCAAATATAATAGGTTAATAAATTGCCTCGTGACACTGATGCCATGCTCCGAACTTGTGTATAACGAAGTCCAACATTGCTTATTGTCAGATGAAACTTCGTGTTGTTGCTAGAAATGAACAGTAATACAGATCGTTTTTGTTCTTATTTGGGTATTTCAATAATGAAGTTGAAAATAAAAATAAAAATTTTATGAATTTATTTTCGAGTGAAGAATTGAATACAGCGTGAATACAATTACCGTTTGGGAATGATGGAAATAAATATCCGGAAGTGAGCACTGAATGAACCACACTTGCAAAGGCGATAATATATGTGAAAAGGTGTAATCTGGTGGAGGTGGCTGAAAGTAAGATAGAAGTAGTGATGCAAGCAATGCATGAGAATGAATCGACCGACCAGGTGAGTGATCAGATTGAACTGCCTCAAGACGTGCATCTGCAGTGCACTACACAACCTCGCACAATTCTCGTTCTTCCACGCAATCAGCGATTCACACGACGTGCCTCTTTTCACCTTCGATTTCATTCATACATTCTAATGACAACATCTTACCACAGTCTCATAATTTAATTACACAATAAATTTATGCTTAATTCTAAATTTGATCAACTATAATTTCGCGGCTCTAAAATGCAAATGAATCATAATTAATTCAGATCAAAGTAGTGCATATAGTAATAATAGCAATAATAGTCCCGAATGAATATGACCAACCATATCCTCTGTGATAATATCCATGAACTGTGCATCCAAATCAAAAATCCCAGCATTATTTGCACACAGTCGAATTATCTGATCGGCTGTCGATAATACTTCTATGTAGCAGTCCGATGTACCATCTGAAGACATATTTGCAACCTCAGTTCAATACCTCATTTCTGGGGACTTTGCATCTTTTGTGGACTGGATGAAGATTGAGTCTGTTTTTTGAAGATCATTCCCAAGGTGAGAAATGAAAGAGAATGATAACAACAATCAAAACTATATCTTCCACACACCAATCAGAGATAGAATTTTCTGTGCAAAAAGTTCCACATCCATATCACACTTTTCGGATGCCACATTGCTCAAATATTTCCAGAGGTCCGATCCGAGATCCTCGCCGAATCGATTCTGAAAGTTTTGGGGTCATTTCGTGGATATGTCAAGAGATATGCAACCTTCTATGTGACTGATGATTGATCGTCAACGTTATTCGAAGAGTGTTTGTTGGAGAATGACAGTTTGATTTTGAATGCTGAGAAGAAGAGATTGAGAAAACGCGTCGACAGTATATTTTTCGTGTAAAAAAGTGATGAGAGCGATGGAAACAAGCGGAATAAGAATGCGAATTGTGTGAATTCAATGAATTTCGAATGAAGGCTTGCAAATCCGAATGCCACTGATCATATTATAAAAAGTAAGATCACTTGACATATATCCCCAACCCACACCGCATCTGCAAGTGCGTTAATCTCCCAACTCAAATCACCGTACCTCATCCCCCTCTTTTTCGTATCCTTCATTCCCCAATAAACAAAATAATGAATGAAACAACAAATAAGACACAATGAATGATGCCAATGCCTTGAAGGCTGGAAGAAAAAGGAAAAAGAATAGGGAGAAAGAAAGGAAAATATGGGATGAAGGGAGAAGGAAATGACAGAAACAACGAGGAAAAGAAAGAATGCAAGTGAGAAGGAAAAAATAAACGTAGAAGAATCCACTTCAGGATTCAACTGTTCTTCTCGATCAAACCGCACCCCTCGAAAAAAAAACCTGGCCAAGTCACTGATTACATTCCATCTTGCGAATAAAAATATCCACTTCCGTATGATACGATGCAAATGAATCTCCAAAACTGGATACGCACATACATCTTAAACGTAAGCATGTGCTTATATTAGGTGTGTCAGAAGGTTTCCGGGCAGCTACGCTGGCAACCGATACTTGTGCATTTGAAGCCGTCAATTGTGATCTTATAAAAATTGATTACAATGCACAAATATCACTTAAAAACGTACTCGAAACCCAGCTGAGAAGGTGGATGATAAAAGTGTATTTGAATGACCTGGTTCAATTGTAATTCTTTTTTTTTGATGATACCTAATAATATCAATTGCTTTCTTCAGATGTTTGTTCTCGAGCAGACATATGTGCTGCAGGCAGCACATTGATATTGTGATTGAGGCGATTCGCTTGATGAATTATAATGTGTGCTTCAAGATCGATTCTTAATCGAAAACGTTGTTGGTTGGTTGATGATTCGATGATCTGATCACAGTTTATAGAGCGGATACAGGATATGTTGACGAAATACACACCATTGTATGGCAAGATTTTACACATCTTTGCGAATGGTGGAAAGGGATTAGGATTTGGTTGGGAAGTGAAGGGACGGGGATAATTGCTTGGTGGGTTGTTCAGTTATTTAATTATAAATGGATGATTGTGTTCAAGTGTTGATGGGTAGAACATATATAGATGGACATACAGATGGGTAGGGCATTTAAAGAGATGGATATAGGATAGGTGTGCATTGAATCGATCGGAGGGATGCAAGGGAAAGGAAGACGGATAATGGCTGCTTGGATGATGGAGAGTGGGATATAGTTTATGCGAAGGGAAGGATAAAGGGGAAGGCAGAGAGGTGTTAGGTAGGGTAAGACAGAGGGTAATCGAGGGCATTCGAGGGCAATACAGGGCATTGCATCGCATGGGGTAGGGCAACATAGGCCGAGGTAATACTCTATTCACTGGCAAGTGTCATTATTATTATTTCGTTATAGGCCAGCAGGTAGAGGCTTAGAGTTACTTAGAGCAGATTATATGCGAATGGAGGAAGGTATTCGCTTTATATGAGAGGGTGACTTATTTTACTGAGTACTTTTAATGAATCGAGCAGCATTTACTCCTGAAATGAATACAAAATCATTTCTTTCTTGATGTTTCGTTCCTTTTCTCTATTCTTGATACCAAATGTGATAGTAGTGTGAATTAAGTAGTAAGTAACTCGGTATTGAAAGGTACATTGCTCAGGTGTTATAACCATTGTGTGCACTGCTGCTATGCGTATCACTCCAGATTCGTCAGTGTTATTTCATATGCGCTTCTACAGCAAGCATATTCCATTCCACCCTTCTATCCCCACCATTCTATTCTCTTCTTTCCCACTCGTGTATAATAATAATAGTAATAATATATCAGCAACGATCCATTTGCTGTGTATCTAAAGAATAATCTCTATCATCTATAAAGTATCGCATCCGACCTACCGCTCGCCCGCAACGCGTCAGCCCACTTCCCACGGGTAGCACTACGAAGGCAGCAGACGTGAACTATCGTAAAATGTTTCTTTCTATGTCAATCTCATCCGAATTTAATGCTGAATCGCACTCCTTTCCCCATATTCTCATTCTTTTCTCGCCAATTACCATCCGAAAGCGACACACATCTGCTCTCATCCCCTTACCCTTCCTACAATCGATCTCAGCCCTAGGCAGGCATCTACTGCCTCTCCAACCCCATCTACCTAGTTCCGTCATCAAATCCCCCTCTTCTTTCCAGCCCATTTAATACCCATCCTGCCCTTATATTCATTCACTTGCAATCGTAATTCCCATTCCAATCTACTTACGACCAACGTACAATATCTTATTTTCTTTACAAATCGTGATCGTAACCCTAACAACAGCAGCTAAATGTCTTTTTACTTGCTGAGAGCAAATATATGTGGATATCAGCGGATATATCCACATATTCAGCCTTTAAACAGTTACAATTCTCATTTTTTGTCATCTTAAGCGTTGTAATTATCAAACTGAAAAGAGATCCTGAAACATTCGTCAAAAAGATCCTGGCAATATTGCTTTCTTCGAAGGATCTTCTTAAAAGATCCAGAATTCTATTTTGAACCTTCAATAGGAAGCTGATTTCTCCAAATACTCTTCACTTTGATCTTCAGCGAATAATCTACTTTCAAAGAGAGAGAGACAGAATTTTTGAGATGAGCGATCAGAATCAATAATGTCATAATATAAATCCCCTCTCTTTATATGCTGCCTGATTATTGCTCATGGTTTCGAGACAGCAATCTAAGCGCATCGCAATATAGCCATATCACACAAATTCTCGATAACACGTTATCAAATAGGTATACAGAGGGCAGATCACCTTTCATCGCAGAGTAATTACCAACTCATTGCACTGAATGATTTTTAATCAATCGATCAATGACTGTCAATCGAAAGCAAAATCGAAGCACTAAAAAGTATTTTATAATGAGTGAATTCAAACTATTTCAGAATTCGTAATATTCATCTAATCTCGTGAAGTATGGAGGTGGAAGATGAGCTGCAGTTCTGGAAAGAGAGTCTCTCCGGAATATCAGGTATCGTACACATCCGGTTTATCGTTCATTCAGTCAAATGGATATTTTAATTGATTTATATGCAAACTGACGTTCACATTCTTTTTCTGCTGCTGCTGCTGTCTCTCTCATTTCCTGTTCGCTTCAGTTACAATATTCGTTCTCGTCGCTTTTTGAAATTCAGCAGTGCAATAATCAATTCAGATTGAATATCAATGAAAATTTTGAATTGGCATTAAATTTGATTCGCTTAAAACCAAAAAATTTTACTTCACTGAACCAAATTCACCTTGAAAGTTGAGAATGTATTTTACTTTCCATCTTGCACGAATATTCAAGCGGTTCTTGAGACGAAAACTCTACGAAGAAATGGGAAAGCGATCAATGTCTAAGTGATATCCTCAAAATTGTAGAGAAGTTATTCCCAAGAGCTGAGATAGTTGAACAACCAGCGAAACGAGCCAAAAGGAAACCAAATTTCACGGCACCGGAAAGGATGCATCTGGCAAGGGCTTATGTTGAGAATGTTGATGAATACAATCGAGTGAGTCACCTTCAGAATTTCTGTTCACTTGAACGTTTGCACGCAAATTTCGAATAATTGCTTTTATCCTTGCGATTAATCCAAAACGAATGCGTATTGATGTGTGCAATGAAAAGAATATCTTCATATCTACGACAAAAATCAGGGATTCACGGCAGCCACTCGAGGTGATGCAAAACACGGCCGACAGCGCTTATTGGAAAAATGGGCAGTTGAACTGACTGCGTTCGGCGTCGTCGAAAGAACCACTGTGGAGATCGAGCAAAAGTTACGGTTCGTATTGCAAATTTGAACGCAATTTTTGCTAATCATTGATAGAATTTTACTGGCGTAATGATTTGTGAAAGGATTTGAAAAGGTAAATGAAGTGAAGTTCAGGGATTATATGAAGAAAATAATCGGCAATAGCAGACGTGCACACAGACGACCGTTGAGTCCTGCAGCAGAACTGCTGAGTACGGTAATACCTCAATGCTCTACTGCATCCAGCTCGTCGAACAACAATGCCGATGAATCGGGTTCAGTGAACGACCCGCAAACTGAATACGTCGATTTCTTATTACGACAACATCGTGCCACTTCTAATGACTCCTTTGAAAATAGGTGCGTTATTGCGTTTTGAATTGAAATTAGACGCATGAATTTACTGAATCTAGACAGTGATTCACCTTTATTTCCGATGCACAGTTTCATTTCAAAATGTGTTCGTGTCATTCACATGCATCGAATAAACCTCATTATTATTAAAATTTCCAGCAATGCGGATGGTGCAGATGGGTGCACGCCCACTCCTGAGCCCGAGATGGAGGAATCATCAGGGCTAGGAGTGTCAAATGGTCCGACTCTGGACCTGACCGCGCATCTCGATGAAACGTCCAGAATTCAACGGTGTCTACTCTCTCAACAACTCCAGAATGCTCGTGCCGAACATCAACTCAAGCTGATCGCTATCGAAAATGCAAGAATCGATCAAAAACTCAAGCAAATCGAACTACAAAAACGCCTACTCGAGCTCGACACCCTCAAGCAACAGCACCAAATTCAACTCGATAAATTCAATATTGTCACGCCGTCATCTCTATCCAATGGTTTCAATTGTTGCAATAGTGATCTTAATAGTAATAATGTCGATATCAGTGATAATAATAATGAAATCAATAAGGAAGATAGCATCACCTCACCCAATAAAACCAAAAGTAAAGCGAGGAAGCTGGAGAATAGCACAAATGCAGGTAAGTGACCCTAATTTTTAACAGGAAATGAGTTTGAAAAAAGAGGGATGCAACAGTGTTATAATTGTATATTATTATTATTGCAAACGAATGTGAAGTCGTTGAATAATGTGATGTGAAAATATTGAATTGTATCATATTGTGGTTATTTGCTCTTTTAGATTGAACTGAATAATGACAATCGATGAGTGCATTTGATTTGATTACGCTTTTCAATTTACAGCAGCACATTTGCACGTGTCTTTAACTGCATATCGAACACAGAGAGGGGAGGCATCTGCTATCTCAAGCTGTTTTTGAATCGTTCTCATTGTGAATATTTGCGTCACTTTTAATTGTTACCACTGAAATATGATGATCGTTTATCAATTTTTATATCCATGTACAGTTTGCATGCTACGATGTACTATACAATGTAAAGTCAGTGTTGATAAAGCAACAAAAAAGACAAACTCAAAATCGAACCAATAAGCAATTACCGTGAAGTGTTTACAGTTGATGCTATCACTACCATTCGCTAACGACTCAAACGCAACCACAATTCTGCGATCACGCAACGTTTCGTCATTTCTGTCATCCTTATCAATTCTTCCCTTCTGACCTTTACTTGATTCCGCACCCATTCCGTTTCCGCTGCAGTCGCTCGTTGTTTACGTTCACTTAACAAACATAATAACAACGTCTACTTGACTAGCATTACAATGCAATCCACTGCCAACTGCTCCGCAGATGTGCTCAATTGACGTAACGGATCTCATATTTTGAGTTGTCTCCTCTTCAGACGATCACTAGGCCCAGGTTTGCTTATCAGTTTTTGATAGAATGTGATAGAGCCTGATATCAGCTTCGAGATAAACATCGAAAAGAGTGAAAATTGACTTAATGAGAGGAATTGAACGCAACAAGAGGAACTCATTCAGTTAAGCATCTGACCTATCTGAAACGTTGCGATTATACCATATGGTCGTATATGTAAATGCAATCCGATCAGTTCAATATTCAATATTGGTAGTTCCAACCAAAGGACACTGAAATCACAGCAGCAATCAAAAAAACTACTGCTCATAATGAATGCTATTGATCATCAGTACCCTATCAATACGATTATAACGATTCTTTATTCAATACAACACGAGTGTATCCATAAAATACAACACATACTCTTACAACAAAACCGTACACACATCAATATCAATATCGATTTCCACCAAAAAACGAGTTCCAAATGCAATAACAATATCAGAATGACATTCGCGTGATCAAATCAGATAGCACTATCAATTCCATTTGATGACGACGATAAAGATACTTGGCTAATATAATGAAGATATTTGGCTTATATTAATATCATTGGTTTAAACAGATTAATGCTCGAAGCAAACACCAAAAACTGAGATATCTATGCGTTTATGCACACCTGATAACTAGTTTAAAACAATAGAACAATAGACAATAGAAACGCAGGAATTACGAAGCAAACGCCAAAAATTCACTGACAATGAGAGCAGACCGAACGGTGAATGAAAAGAACAACGGCCGGACACTATCGAGGATATATTATAGTGAATAAAAAGGATTATGATGAGGAAAGATGTTCGATTTCGAAGGGATTCGAAATGCCCTGAAGGCAGTTCTGCGTAACACTCCAATAGCCGAGTCTGTACGCTCCGGGTGCTAAGCATGAAAATTCAGCGACATTCAACGTTCTAGCACCGATAACGCTTTCATAGCACATCACCGCATAGAGCCAATGCAGTGGACGACTCGGATCAGGAAGCTGCGACGGGAATACACCGACCCAGTCGCGATAGGAACCGAACCTTTGCCAGAATTTGTTGCGGAACGAGAATCGACACGTGAACGGCACCACACTGAACCAACGAGGTATCGCTTCGAACTCGATATTCCACTGAGGGGTCGTTTGAGTGGTGCTTCGCTGGGCTGTCACTAAATGGAAATTGAACTGCGCACACACGGGGAAATGATCCGATATCGTGATTAAGCGGTTATCTGAATATCGCAAACACTCTAAACGTTCGCCTCGGTACAAAATACGATCGCACCAGGACGGTACCCGTTCTGCATCGAACCTTGTTCGTCCAACCTGAAATCATACTTCACTTTGCAGTGATACTCATTCGATTCCAACACGGCATGTGTTTAATTCAGGTTATGAATTCGAAATGAGTAAATGAAGAGAACACTGACGAGAATGCGATAAGTTGGTGCAAAATGTATTGGGGCTTCACGAAAATCGGTGAAGGCTTTATTATCGCGTTGTGCTCTATGCAACTGATCAACTTCATCCACTAGACGCTCCATTTCTTCATCGGTTTTAACTGCATTCAATCTGCTGAAATTCATTAACACAATGCAAAACCTCGCAGAGGAATGATTTACAATCAGCTTTTGATTTGAATCTTACGCAAAACCAGTTGCATTTTATTGCTGCTCGAAACTTCGATGTGAATAAGATCAATCAATCAGTAGGAGAACGAACTCAAACATCTGCTGCGCACTGAGTGCATCAACACGCCAATTCATATCGCCAAGCCACATAATCGCATGTCCATTATCAGTGATATCCTCGAAAATCGCCGCCTTCCCATATCCATATTGCAAGCAACGCGCTTCATAACCATCAGTATGCGGTAATAAATGCGATGATGCGAATACCAACCAACTTTCATCCTGATCATTACCTTATCTTATCATACGGTTTTTTTTAAGCATCATTTGAATCGCAATCTCAGTCTCCAAATCCCCCGGAAAGCCAATACCTTGAGAAGTATCCTCAACGCCAACGTCCCTTTATGTCCAGTCAATCCACCAAACGAAGATCTACTACATTTCGAGTCAATCTTATCGATCCATCTAAACAGATGCAACCTGGCGAACACCAGCAATAAATTCGACGCAGATGACTGTTTGCCCACCAAACAACGTCCATTTGCAATCATCCACGCTGTAAAGTTGGACTGCCATGTCACTTCTGATGGAACTGTTCCGAACAATTCCGAATGAGATAACTCCTAGAAGATTGCATGATATATGCTCTGCATGTGATCACTGATGACAGTCACTCATCTACTCACCAACTCTGCACTTCGCAATCCCCTTCCCATGGATGCACCCATACGGACTGAAAACTTGCCCGCACCTACGGGAAGAATTCCCTTCCGAACACCACTGTATATTGGTCTATCTTTCGGATAGTAAATGCACACGATACCGTCCACTGAAGTTACCTCATCTAGCCACCGGACCTTTACACACTCCAACGTGACAGTACACGTGAGAAATGTAACGAGCAGATTCCAAAATGCTCATAAATGTTAATCACATATTCATTAAAGAGTGAATACCTGTAAGGCAATAGCACAAATATCTGAATTGCCCACATCTTCCTGATCGAGCAATTGATAGATCTGATCACTTTCTGTTTGACGAGCGTTTATATTGTAAGTGATGCAGACGATTCGCCATGTATCCGTACTCATCTCTTATTTATAAACACTTTATTAGAATACCTCATCGTTCAGTGAAAATGAACCATGATTTCATTAGAGCAGATAGAATCAATCGTACCGGATTTCATCCAGCTAGAAGCATTCATCATTTACAAACTTCACAAGATTTATTCTTCAACAATTTATCGATCCAATAAAAGCATAATTCTCGCATAGATTATCATCATACTGCATGTATCTGTCGATCTGTGATGCACTTCTCATTGTTTCAGTGTGATAAAAATCATTTTATGACACTTTTATTAGTGATAACACTAAGAACCGTTGCATTCAGATGAAATTTTGTATGAGAGTGCATCGAATTCAAATAAATGATGATAACAATATGTTTCATGTAGGTAGATACGATTAAAATACTTTGTTAAATATTCATTCCATTAATGAGAAATAAATCAAGTCAACAATAAATCAAACATTCAATGCAAATGATATACAACAAATAAAACTGATGATGTAAACAACAGATCATCACAACAGTACACATGGACACATAAACATATGCAAACAATATATATATATTATATATGTTGATTCGCGATTCCGTTTCAAATTATTCATAATCGTCGGCTTTACACTCTACCCTATTGAACACTGTTTTAAGAGATGAATCGTCCCCACCGCCTCATATTCAAACTTACAAAAGTTTCGGTGAATACCGAATAATAACAGTAAAACAAAGTTGAGTTGATATTGTACATGAAAAGTGTTTGTTGACTGTCAAACGAAATGAATGATCGGAAAACAAAATGAAAACAAATAAGCAACAACACAAACTATATCATGAAGTGCATGGCCCGTAAATGTGGTCTTAAAATAGAAATAATAAAGACAAACAAATAAAATAAAATATGCATCATACGCGTATTGAATGGAATAAACGAACTATCAATTGCAGAGTACACAATAATAATGCCATTCATCTCAACGTTTTTCGAAGTCGTTTTCTAAGGATTGGACGTGAGTCATGCAAAGAATTAGATGATCCAGGAAGCGACGAGCACGAAGGGTCGTCCGAGTTGCATAGAGAACAATCCGATAACGAGCCACTGCCAGAGGCTGTGCCAGAACTTGATGCATCTCCGGACAGAACTGATTCCAGCAGATCATTCGCCAGTTCACTCCGTTCTCGTTTCATTTGCTTCCATTCAGCTGATCGCAATACATCTCGGTGATGTGCCATCATATAACGAGTACATGCCTTTAAACAGTAACTCATTATCGCTGAATCCACGTTAAAGACACACGATTTCCAACGCTATTACCGTTAGCTGCGCGGAAAGAAGAATGAGGGATATGACATTGGTGATAACAGAGAAGAATAAAATCGTAAAGAGTTGATTAAATAACTAAATGCTTATCATCACATTAATCAAAAATCGATTCTGCATTCAGTCTCACTTAAAGAATTAGCTAAAGCAGGTGAGCGTTACGCTCAACGTTAGCACAAACCTGTCTAAGAATCGATGCAGAAAACGTATCGGCGAAGACCGCAGTAGAGGCAACGTTCTTGCTGTTGATTGTGGTGGCCAGGTAACGTTCACACTGCTCTTTCAGTGGCAATATCGCGTATTTATCCGCTATCGCAAGCACATCCTCTGCATAGCCTTCCACAAGCTCCGTCGATCCCGTATATATGTAGTCTATCATCGCGCGCACCTTAAATTCCAGTTACAAGCATCAGAACACTTGTTTAGTCAGCTGTGGCTAAATTTCACAAATGAAAAAACCAAATAGAAAAATGTAAGGTTAATTGTATGTAAGTGGAGCAAATTCGATTTGAAGTCTGAATGAAAGAGACATACCGGTTCAAACCTGCAGTCCTGAATATCAATAACTCCTTTTTGTGCTTCCAGCATAGACTCCTGTGCAAACATCGACCGAAACACTTCGGAATGCTGACCCAATATGCAACGATGCGCCCGAAGGGTCTTGTTACCAACCTTTAAACATCAAACTAATGTGACCTCTAACAAACAACATTAATCAACTGAGAGTGCTTTGAATCTATTAAGATGACAGCATACCGATACAATTCACAAAAATAAAATCACCACTCACCTTAATACAACAATCTGCAAACAACTCGCTGTCCAACATCTCCTTCAGAGCATCTCGAATTGACAATTCACTCTTCTCCTCATAATCGTCACTCTGCTCTGGCTCCACCGCTTGTTCCACACTAATCTTCGATCCCGGCGGGAAATATTCCACTTCACAAATTAATAACAACGCTCCGTCAGGTTTCAATGCTGCCATCATCTTCTCACGCGATACCTGAATTATCGACAAATTGAAACACTCACATCGAAGATCCAATTCAGCAGGCAGCATCTCAATTTTCAAAGAAATAACCTGGAATTTGCCACGTCCTTGTTGATTGGTGAAATCTTTCGTATCACGACACACACTCACTCTTAACGTGTTCGCATCAAGTGCATATATTTGAAATTCGGTCATTATTGGCTCTTCACCACGCTGCAATAATTCAAATTTCACGACCACACTTTCAACTCTCCAAATAAACAAACCGTATCCAGCCAAGTAAGTGAAACTAACTTGAAGTCCGACTTGTCTCAAGAAGAAGGATACATTTCCAGCATCTTCCTCTCTTTTTCCATTCGGGTAAACGTGTAATTCCCAAGTAACTGTCGGCGCCTGCGGGCAACCGAACTGTTTACTGATCAAGTTGTGACCATTTTTGAACAATTTCATCAATTTTTCAAACTGAAATACAACAACAAATGAATCGAATTGCTTTAAACATTGGTAAAAAGAATAATCACCTGATCAATTTTCCATTCCAGTCGAGTCGATATGGCGGTGACTTTGGTAGCTTGTTTTGAAACGACCTCTAGACGACGAGGCTGCGGTGATGCCGAATCGTCGGCTACAAAACACACATAGAATAAATCGAGCAACTGAATGCTTACTTAAACAAAAATTAAGCCACACAACTAACTTCTGTTTGAAGGGGTGCGCAAGGCCGAAACTGAGCCCGTGACGCTCATTCGGCTGATTGACATAACCTAGCCAATGATAAACTGCAACGAAACCATATTTTAACATCGAATTAAACTTAATGCACCAATTACAACGCCTTAACTTCAGCAAAATAACACATGATTCCAACAAAAACACGCAACATCAGATCAATTCCATTTCGTTTCACACCGAAATATGCACGAGATCGCAAAATGGATAAAATGACTTGTTTACAAGATAACCGAACTGGATCTAATCGCAAAAGTCACATTTCCACATCACAATAACAACCAATCCTTCATCGTAAACAAAAAAAGACATCAAAACAGAAAAACAAAACGAGCGTTTTGAAGAGTTCGTTGCATGAATTGCGTTCGGACAAAGTACGGTAGTATATCGTGCATATGAGTATATGCCGACGATTGTCATCTTCAAAGCATCATTATACGCAAGCTTGCGTGGTAAATTCTGATGTCGCACTGAGAAACACTTCAGGTCGAGAGACGTTGCTGAACAAAGATTTCAAGCTTTGAAGAAATCCATACATTTGTCCAAAATTGGCGTGATAATTGCCATCGGGCCTCATATTTCGAAGTATATCATCTTCGGGTGATCAGTACAATCAGATTTACTCAACAACCTTTGATGTTATATGACCATTGAGCAGAGCATAACCTCAGATTCTCAAGAGCCTTGGATGAGAACCTCAAATTCAAGACAAACCCCTCAATTTGTAAGATCAACTCGGATCGCTAGTAGGTGTCAGTAGTGTTTGCAGAATGTGGATCATTTCTCAATCTCAGCATCGTCTTTCAAGCCCACGTCGATCCAGGGATTGAACAACTTTTGCAGTGACATGTTCAACATGTTCTTTTTGAAGCAATGTGATTAGAATACAGTTTGTTCAACAAATTATTCAACAGAACACAACAAAAAAGCACAGTACGGAACAATTACAATTCATGTATAGATTAAATTGCGATTGGATGATTTTTTGCGATCACATATTAAAAATTAATAAAGCAGCTGTTCAACAATCTTTAAATTATTAAACAGTCTTCAAATGATTGTTTTGATTTCTCAGCGCGTAACAGAGTTACTTTTATATTCTATTATGAAAATGGATTCAGTACGTTTGCTTTCACTGGAAATCCCATTGTTGATAAAGTGTGACAAGTTTCTTATATCAAGTGAAAGTTGCTGAATTTACAGTTGTTCCTGAGTGAGCTTTTGTTTTTTTGCACAAGAACGAAGTTTATAAAAGACAGAAAGAATCTTTTGAATAAAACTCACTTCAGTGAAATTTGAGAACAGCTCTCAGAAACGTTAAAAATTATGCAACAACATCAAATATGACTGCATATAAATGAGCTAGGAATGATTAATGCTTGATTCAAGATGGGTATACTACCAAATTTATACCAAATAAATTGCTTTATCAATCTCGAAATCTCGGGATCACGATTCAAAAGTCGAAGTTCCGAGATCCTGGGATCCCGTGCAAACACTAGTGAGAGTTCAGTTTTAACTGTTCATCGAACAGCAGAAAACGTCATCGAGAAAAAGCAACAAGAGAACAGATGAAAAGCACATCGAAAGATTTAAAAAAAGCGAATGAATTCAACAAATTTCAGAGTTCACGGATCCATCTCACAGCTAGGCTTATCCCTCTCTCTTGAGTTATTGCTCCAGATGATCCAGAACATCAAGCTAGAAATTATTTCCGAAGTGTCAATGATTCTCACTTCAACTGAGATGTTCCAATTGTTTTTTCGAGCAAAATCCGCACGTTGTCCAAGTTAGCTTCATAAAGCTTCGTTTTTTTATATCACTCCATCCATTAATCTGCATTCCACAGCACATTGTCCGTTTCATTTTCGTTCCAGTTCACATTCTTTCTCATTCCCGCTGATATTCCATCACAATTCAAGATTTTTTTCAAATGCATAACAACGAAGCTGAGTGATTTATCGTCATGTTTATTTTGGTTTTATACAAATTTTTCAAATTCTAAGTTTCAGATTTATTTCTGTTTTCGTCAGATGATCAAAATGTTTTTTGAGTTTTCAAAAACAAAGCTCAGCATTTCTATTGTATCATTTTCACTTCTTTTCCACGTTCAGCCTTCTTTCTCACCGAATGATCAAATTCACTCGTGTTAAGTGGGAATACACTCTTTTGATCTTGAAAAAGATATGAAAAATCGTTTGACGTCAAACGTCAATACATGCACATCGAACAGCGATATAAATATATCGAGTGGATGTATCCAATCGCTCTCCTCATCACCTTTTGCTAATATCTGTCTCGCGAACGTATCAAAAACAACAACAAGCTTGTATCGATCTGTTCTTTGATATGCGTGTATAAGTGATGAGACAGCATTTGTTTATCTCAGCTCGCTTCGGCTTTGCTCTGAATCGCACTTCATTAACTGTCCCATTAAATAGCCGAATAGCGTGCAATTGCTCATATTGAACTTCGATCAATTGAGTTCGATTGATTGATAATTCCGGATGTATATAATCTTGGTTATACTTAAGCCATAAGAACCCTGAATCATAAGCCGTTGGTCAGACCCGTTTGATTCAGGCTGTTGTTTCGTTATTTATCGGCCTGTTCACTTCAGTTATTCATTAATGTAAGTTGTCTTGTTATGATAAAATCAATTAAACTGAACGAATGATGCAGGTGGGTCCATTTGGATACACAAATTGGAGTTGGTTGATTGAAAACTGAATGCTCACATCTGTGCATAATCCGGATCTTCGTTATTCCAAATGCTCTGATTTGTTCGTGCGTCTATGCTAGTGAAGCTGCATCACAATAGTCCGGCAGGACGTTATTATCCCTCCCCCTCATTGCTTTCACGCAGAATTTCGAAAGGAAATCGAAACGTAGTCCGCAAAGTCCTCTGATGTTAAAATTCTGAAACGAAACGGACTTTATTTATCAACTACAGCAATTAACAATGAAAAAACATTCGTCGGCTATGAAAGAATTGAAATGTATGGACAAGTCCATTCACGCCCACAGTTGCACTCATTACTCCCAAGGGCAATTTACCCGCTCTGAGAAATACCAGTCCATGCGATGAATCAGTCTAAAATGAGGAAATAAGAATAGAGGACAGACGGCCGGTTTCGATCACTACTTTGTTGTTAGTTTTATCCTCTGCTATCCAAATACTATAGTCACTATTTATCCTAGAACGGAGCATTCATTTGTCAATTTCATTTCCTTCTCTTCTTTTTCCATCCTGTAAAATTGATCACTCCGTTAGAAATTATATCCATCCACTGAATATTATTATGCCCATCCGTATAATCCATCCTCATCGTTATCCGTTGCTGTAATTCCTAAAAATCCACTTGTTACTGCTCATCTTCTCCTTTAATTAGTTCACATGAACAACGTTAACTTCATGTGACATTTGGCATGAAAATTGATATAAATATCATTGATATTACAGCAAAGACTTGTATAGCGGTTGTACAACGAGGTGAATAGTTATTACTTTAGACAAACGTGATGAGTAATACACGTTTGTAAGTATGATGAGTCGTTGAATGTGTTTACGTGTAAGTATTATGAGTCATTGAATGTGTTTACGTGTAAGTATGATGATTCATTCAGTGTCATCTTCATCGATTCGCGACAGCAGAAAGTATCTTAAGGAGGTGGTTGTTGAGTAATAATGACAACAGAAGAAAGACAACCATTACAATGACAACAGTAATGACTGTAAATGAAATCACGACAAAAACACCAGTCACGTCAACAATAAAAGAATAGACTACGTTGCTTCGTCATCATTCTACCTTCCAGCTCATTCCATAAACCAAAGCAAAACTCCGACCATAATTTGTCACTGCATCAAAACCACTCATTTACTCATTCCCAACTCCTTTTATCCATGCAACTAATCAAAACATCCGACAGAATCCCAATCCACTTCGTGTTATTGTTGTGGCAGCTGTCTCAGCACCCACACTCCAGGCACTTGGCTACTGAACGGCTTAGTTCAAGACATTAACTTCAAGTCATGATTGTATCATTACACCAACTCTTTCAATTTCGACATCAGTCAATATTCATCTTCCATTATACCTCATTACCCTACACATACTGACACTGAAAAGTGACTACTAATCTTACTTTTATTGATACTATTGTTACTGAACGTCATAAACTCTCATTATCGCAGTCACTCATGTTCCTTGAATGTTATTATTCTTGTTATTATTATTCATTTAATATTATTGCTTATTTAATGTTATTATTCTTGTTATTATTATTCATTTAATATTATTGCTTATTTAATATTATTATTCGTGTTATTATTATTCATTTAATATTACTACTTATTTAATATTATTATTTCGTATTCATGATTACTAATGCCACATTCAGATTACATTTGTGACATTCTAAAATCTTAAAGATAAACAAATAATTTTTATTTGCGTTACCCCTCATCATTCGATATTTACTTAACAAAACACATCCGTTTTCAATATCCATAAAACCCACATAAAATTGACTGATCGTTACAGTACTTTAATACCTCCCCAAACGTTTTCATTAAACGCCCATAAAGTTTCATATCTTCTCAAAATTCCTTCATATTCCAATTTTATACATTTCAATGTTATTTGAGTGATTGATATTTTTGCTTATCGTTATTTAGCGATTAGTATTTAGATTTATTAATATTGCTGTAATAATTATTATTATTCTCACCTCTGCACTAGTTAAATTTTAAGAAGAATATCGTCACTGTTGATGTGTACGATTGCATTACACAAATAACATTTACAACTGAGATATTCCTCCGTCGACGATAATTTTGAGGTGAATTGTACATATTTGTTTAATTGCACATAGATTATTATTGGAGTGATTTGTTTCATTTTTATTCGAGTCGTGATTTAGTATGTTTATGATTTATAAATTAATCGTAAGAAGAGTGCGGCGTTCATTGCCAGCAGAAAGTTACGAAAGCTGTACATAAACAGTTACTTGCTTCTAGATCGGAAAGTAAGGCGATTGCGTTTATTAGTCTGTTTTTATGTCAAAAGCGATTGCCTTCAATGCAATGGCTTAACATTTCAACCAATTACGACTCTCAAACGTTGCAATTGATAAACCGCAATACAAATGAATGAAAACTAAAAATACTGGTTCTTAGCTTCCATTAGAAAACGTAGAAGATTGCGATTATGTAAACGACTGGAGGATTGTCAATTGCATATCAATAGAAATCAAATCATTATTTACTCAATGACGAAATTATATCTTAAAATCACGTATCCAAGAATGTTAAACATTTTTTTATTGATGTATTTACAGTCTCAAATAAAAATTGAATCCTGTCGTGTGATAACGCTATTGGTACTGAGAGTGATGTAGCATTAAGGATTTAATGATCAACAGAGTGATGTATGTAGAGAGCGTGAGTTGACTGGTGGGTGAATGTGCCGAGTACTAATAAATTTTTATTGTAGCAGTTCGGAAATCAAGGGCTGATAACGCCTATAGGGTTGGTCGTACTTTATTCGATCGGTTTTGTGGTCATATTATCCGAAAGAGATTATACACCGTAATTAGCAACTTTATAATCGATTTATGCTTATATAATCGTTTTAGATGATCGATGATTTTGGTGATGTATTGATGTTTGTAGCGATTCTCATTGATAATAAGTAGTGAATGTTGCTGATTGGATTCAATTGATAAGTGACTATTTATTTATAAGGTTCGCAGTGAAATCCATAAAGAGACGAGGAAGAAGCCAGATAAAGAGCAAAGGACATCATGTACACAGATGACGTCTTCTATGAATCGGTTTGTTTCATTTCATAACAATTATGATAACAGACAGCTGATGAAAAACTAATATTATAACGATGAAATAATCTTTTCGCATGTCTTATCTATTATCAGTTTATTCTCATCGAATGAATCTGTAAAATAATGCTTCCTGCGTAAATGTGTAAAAAAAGATCAAATAATGTGCCACTGTAATGATTATTTGTGATTGTGTCCTAATCAGACAACTGATATCACCACCCTATCAGTCATAAACTTCAACTCCACCCCAGTGCCTTCCACCTTTTCATCAGTTCACCACCAGTAATAGTCCTATAAAATATGCTCTCTGAAGGACATCTGAAATGATGCGATACGCACGTAAACATTTATGCAATGATTCCCAAACATTTGTTTGCGATCCATGAAATTTTATTCTTTTTGTTGAATTCCAATTGCTCTGATCACTGCTCCATTTGAAAAACGTTCTTTTTCTCATTGTCTGTCTTCTCATCACGATCAACAGTCAAAGTACACGTTACTATTCTGGTATCACTGACAACTAACAAGGGATAGATTCGGATGAATACCTCTGGAGTGATTCGAGAACATCTGAATAGTCTTTGAAGCTCTTTTAATTCAGTTGTCGAGTTCGATTTGGTTGTTATTTGAGCTGGACATTTCATGTATTTAGATCCATGAACCTTAATGTATCTTTTCTTTTGAATGGAGCGTTCGTTTGGGACCTTTGGGATTAAGCTTTTAGCGAAACCTTTTGTTTGGAATGGATAGAAGCAGTAACATTTCAAGTATAATCGACTAAGTGCATGAATGACATCAGTTCATTTGCAATCCTCATTTGGCCTTTTTTTTTCGGATGTTGAATGAAAGATTAAGCGATCAAATAAACTTTCTTAAGCGAAAGTATAATTTTTCTCTCTACTCCGACCATTTCAATACCCCTTCAACGAGAATGAGCGTGAAATAAAGAAAACTCTCCGCCGATCTTTTCCACTGCTCTCTTTTCTACTCAAGCCTCAAAACAACGTAAAAGTTTGCATGAGAATAAAACCATCATCAAGAAAGGTATTTATCGTAAATGATGACTCAATGAATAATTGATGAATGCACACAACAAAATGAATCAATTCGTATTTCGCATGGTGCAGCTGGGAGAATGATGCACTCTGAAGTGAATATAACGTGGAATTGTCGGTGTGAGAGATGGATGATGATTCGATGATGAATTGAATTGAAATTCATTCGATTTGTCGTTTTTGACTGCAAACCTGATTGATATTTGTATTTGTTCGTCGATGAACATATTTCGTTTTGATTTATTTATTTGGATTAATTCAATTGTGTTCATTCGAATTGTTCACCGATAACAACTTCAATGCTTCAAGCGATCGTTATTTCATTGTTTCATTCTCAACGTTCTCGTTAACCACCCGTCATAATCCATCATTCTAACGGAACTTATTTCCTCAAAAGTTGTTCATTAATAATTCCGTTCAGTTTCCTTTTCTTTCACTTCTATTTTTCTAACTCGAATTTTTTCAAAATTTATTTCGCCCTCTATACCTTTTATTCAACATCTCTCAAACGTTCTTTCCTAATCAACTGATCAGCGCCAAATAGATCCGGTCGAATGGTGTTTACGGCAATTTATTATTATCAATATTGTCATTGATAATATTAACAAATGACTGTATTGTTACGTTCACTAACAAACAAGTTTCATATTACCATTCGGTTTTGTTCCAATTCAAAGGTGTTTCACTGGAACGTCGTCAGTTTTAACGATATCAGTATTATTGCTCTGTTTTTCATTGTTATTATTTGCGCTATATTCTTTTATCTTATAACTGCACATTTTTACTATTTCTCATTCAGATAAATACGTAAAAAAAAGTTTTTAATCTTTGAAAATCCACCTTCTGAAGACGTTCCAGAGAATATTCAACCGGAAATGTATGTAGAAAGCGATTTCACTATAATTGTAGTACTCTTTTCCAGTCTCATCCTTTGTTCCTTTTACAACTGTTGAACAGAGCAATGCTTCACTTGGATATGATAATAATAATTGTTATTGCTATAATTATCCAATGAAAAATTCAGTTGTCATCACCATCAAAATCCGGATCAAAGCCAATCGGCGTGATTATACGAAGATCATTGAGTTCAGACTCATCCGATCACCGCAATATCGAACTAGATCTAGATTTAGATCACGAGCAACACCCGTTGAAAAGAATCGCTATGAGCAATCCTTATGTCATATCCCGTTCACATGAATCCCACGAGGCATGCAGACTCTGCTTCGCCATCTTATTCCTCGTTTTGGCTGCATTCAGCAATTTGGCCGCACTCGCTTATATTCACGATTTTGTTGGGAGGTTAGTGGGAGAAATTATTTTAAACTTATGATTATCATAAATGTTACTGTTATTTTATTTGTTGTTAGCATAAAGTTAAACTGTAACAAATTCAGAGAGGCGTTACCGGATGTAGTATTCGCGGTGATACCTGAGCAGACATGGGCCTTGAAAGTAGGTGATAGTATGGTGATGTTGTGTGTGATATTTCTGATAACTCTGGTGGTGTGCCATCGCGAGCGGGTCGTTATTCTTAGAAGGACTTTTTTCATTGTCGGTTAGTTCAGTGATTTATTACGAGTTGTTTAGATACGAGTCAATAATTGATTGTTGAATGACGATGATGAATCAACCGATTGATTCCATATTTATTCAGCTGATCGAGAATTTGCATCGTTCATTCAAGCATCGCCGTGAATTTAAGTATCGATGACGTCCACTCATTTCGATTTCTAATCGGGTCCATGCAATTCAGTGTAACGATAGCAGTGATAATAACAATAGTGATATCAAAAGTCAATTTTCGAGCTCAACGATTAAACCGACTGAATTGCCATCCCAATTTCAGCATGTCTGTATTCAATGCGAACCGTATCACTGCTCTGCACCCAACTCCCCTCCGGTTACGTTGATAATGACTCGCAATGTCGTGCTAAGTTAAATCAGTCTATTATCAGCTGGGATTTGTTTGCGTTGCGAATTCTAGAGCAGGCTTATAAATTCGGCTTCCAGGTATTTGAATATGTTTGTGTACATGCATTTTGATTGAAAACGGTCATAGATTTGCTTTTGGTGACGATCAGTTCAAGCAGTGATGTTCATATCAATAAGGTGCGATCAATAAGCAATACCAATAGAAATTTAAGGATGTGAACGCGAAAATGCTGTGTGGTGATTTGCTCTTCTCGGGTCATACAATATCGATGGTGACCAGTGCATTGACCATCTCCTACTACCTTCCTGATTCCATCAGACCGTTGAGGTGCTTATTCTTTTGTTGTTTTGGCCTTTATCATCAATTACATATGACTAATTGTAGATATATACCGTGGATACTGGCATGCATAGGAATGATTTGTATGATAATCAGTCGGACGCATTACACCATCGATGTCATTTTTGCATATTGGCTATCGAATGGCGTTTTCACGTTAGTTTTGTTTTATTACTGCTGATGGGAATATCCTTAAGTTATTGCTCATCATTAACCTCAAGCAAATGAACATTTCAGTCTGTACCACGCATTTGCTGAGATTGAAACAACACGAGAGCGGGAGAGTTCCATGATGCGACATTTATTCCTCATTCGAGTGGTGGCTTGGCTGGAACAGAATACAACTCCTAATAGGTAGTGTTGTTTATGTAAATGCATTTATTATGTGGAACTCAGCGATCCAACTTCTTGGCCTTCCTCATCTGTCGTAAGTGGATTGAGATAGTTCTTTGGTAGTTACCAAGTTGGTCCGCCACCTGTGCCTGAGAATAAGCGGGGTCTGACTCCACCACCTTTTTCAATTCGTTGTTGTTGAGGTCTGAAGTGTGACCTGACCTCGGTTCAACTTCGAGATTTATTCCTCTGACAGCAAACTTCTTGAGTCAATCCCCAACTGTAGATTTGGAAGCGGTTCCCTCCCCAAATGCATTGTTGATATTAGCCGTCACCTCCCTGCTCGAACGACCAAGTTTGAATTCATAAAGCATAATTCCGTGAATTATCATCTTATCTATAGCTCTGATTCAATGCTCCTAAAGTCTCCAAATTAAAAGAATGAAGACCAAGTATGGGTATATTCGGATAGCGCAGAAAATGGGCTACAAAAGGACGTATAACACTAGATACAAAAACTCTACAATGAAACGCAATGTTTCATTATATCAGTTTGCCAGCGTAGCTGCCCGAGAACTTTCTACTAGACCTAATATTTTATTCATTGCTGTTGTCATTTAATTTAAAAGTTTACAGGTTGGAGAATCGGATTCAGATTCCACTGATAGCAAGATTTTACAAATGGTGGGGTGATCCATCGAGAAGTAACTTTTGTCCGTGCTTTCTTTCATCTGTTCATGTCAATAATAATAATTGTAGTATTACTGTTGCTTGTAAAAATAAGAATAACTGCACTAATATTAATAATAGTATTAACAGTTATAATACTAAACAAATATCGTGTTTTAATAATCTATCTGTTTAATCGATCTCTTTTCTCATTGCTTCAATACCTTAATCAGTAACTTGTAAATCGTTTATTTGTTCATATTGAACTTTTTGTTAGAACTTTCAGTGGATTATTCATTTGTTAAACTTGTTGTATTGCGCTTTTCTGTAAGTGAACTGTGCGATATTGATTTTTGGAAAAATGAATCATTGTTCATACCAATTCTGGTCATTTAACGCACTTTCAGCTCTCAGAAATTACAGCGTCTTCCAGCAATCCCTGGCAGTATGTCCATAGAAATTATTTTAAGGAATAAAATTTTCGAGAATTGATGAAAAATTTAGAAAAGTAGCAGAATTTCATTTCGTTTTATAGGTTGTTATGTTGTTCAGAAAGTTTATTTGTTTTTGAATTTGTCTCGCCTTACAAAAACTGGTCGTGCCATTGTAAAACGGATGATCTGCGAGATGTTGAACGACAGACTCGCGATATCCTCACTCATATATCCGTTCATCCGGTGAAATAACTATTACGATTAGAGTTTGCTTCGATCTCATCTGTGGTATTGATTAATCTTTAAGTCATATGTCCTTGTTGATAATATAAAACTGGGTGTTTGAAATTCTAAGTTTATTGACTTAACAATTAATTATATATGTTAATTAATAAACTTTTTATCGAACATCATTGCGTTGTGTTTTACTCATTTCAATTACTCACTTGCAATATTAATAACCTTTCATTATTACAACTATTCTTCCAATTACAGTAATCCAATAGAAATAATCACTTTTATTGTAGGTGAGGGATTCAGGAAACTCGGAGATTTATTTAAATCTAAGAACAAACGGAGCATTTTCGAAAAATCACGGATATCATATCTTATCCCGAATATTACATTCCAATTCTGAAACAGATTGATAATCGATTAATAATAATCCTCGCTATGAACACTCCTAGAATGTTACTTCCGGTTCTTTCTTCATATTTTTATTTTTTTTCGCTGAATCTTTTTCATAATTTTTTCGTTCTTAAATTTTTAAAATTTTTTTCTTCATATTTTTTTAATCTTTAATTTTCATTCCTTAATTTTTTAAATTTTTTTTGGTATATATTTTTTCTTTTTTTCATTTTTTATTTTTTAATTTCTTCACTCTCAGTTTGCCGAAATCTCATTAAATAATTGACATCTTAATGAATAAATAATTTCCAATGAAAGTTTGATGGGTCTTCTGTAGGTGGGTGGGCTGTAGTGGCAACTCAGCCAGTTCGTGTGGCAACTCAGCGAAAACGGGTGAGTTCTAGTAAGGTTGAATTTTACAGATTTGCCGGGTGAGTTGCATTTTTTCGGGTGAATTTTACAGATTCATTTTGGTTTTTGCGTAAATTAGTAAAAGTCATTCGCCTTTAACACTCACCCGCACTGTGCATAATTCACAGAGGATGTGCGCAGTAGAAATGCTCTGACAGTTCGCCAAATACGAACGAAGCGACAGTTCGCCGAGTGATGGAATTCGGATTGTGGAAACTAACGATTTTGAATTTTTTGAATCGTAAGATTTATTGAATATTTCTTAAATTGAGATATTCTATTGTTTATCTCATTAATCAGATCAAACTTTTGTCAAAGAATTTCGACCGACAGGAATCGAACTCACGCCCTCTGAACAGATCAAACTTTTGTCAAAGAATTTCGACCGACAGGGAATCGAACTCACGCCCTCTGAACAGATCAAACTTTTGTCAAAGAATTTCGACCGACAGGGAATCGAACTCACGCCCTCTGAACAGATCGGATCCTCAAAGCCCAGCGTTACACCAGTATACTATCTGTCCTCTCTTATTTGCTTATCTTGTTTTGAGTATCATTATATGCTAGCTATTCGCGCTAGTCGCGACACGGATATTCATTGGATTTGTGAACAAAAGCACTGAATGATAGTTGATGTGTTACAGATTTGTTAACAAACTCAGCGAATGTCTTCATCACTACTCGGTAGTTGTCCAATATGTTTGTCACCGTTCATATCCTCTCAGATATCCGCATTGCACTGCGGTCATACATTCCATTATCAGTGCATTCTTCAGTGGTTACAGGTAACATTTGATTACGATAGAATACTGATAATAACAGTAGTAATAATAACAGTAATAATAATGAACGAATGGGTAATTGCAGACTTCTAAGACTTGTCCAGAATGCCGTGAACGAACAGCTGAGCGTTTTATGGTCAAGCAGTTGTTTTTCCATAATGGTGATCCAACGCAGTCTCTGGGTTCGTCCAGCGATCCATCCAATGACCTAGCTGTAAAGGTTGGAATTATCATTCGACCATTACAGTCGTTATTATCGTCATCTGAATATCATCATCAATACGATAATACATTAAATTTACAAGTTTCAGTTGGAGAGGGCTGAGATCGAATCAAATCTTTTAAGAGAGAATTATTCGAAAGCGCAAGCTGAAGTACAGAAATCGGCGAAGGCCAAAGAAAGGTATAAGGCATTGGTGAGTTGATATTCAATGAAACTACCAATGATAACAGCAATGAATAAGTGAATAAAATTTCAGTATGAACGAGAAAGAGAAAAGACGAAAAGACAAGAATTACAACTAAAAACGACGCAAGTGTTAGAGATGATGCTGCAGGATCAACAGCTTTTACAGAAGAAAATTGAGCAGTACGAAAGTCGACTTAAAGCATCCGATTTGTTTGTTTTATTTTCTCATTTTTATCGAAAAATTCGTTTGAAAACTCCAATCAATTCTCCAGAATTTTGTCAAATTGGGAAATTTCCATGCGACATTCCAAAAGTTTCAAAAAATAATGTTTTCTGATTACTAGGTATAAAACATTAACTGGTACGACACCCGAAGCAAATGTACTGGAACTAATCGATGACTTAATCGGTGATAACGCTCAACCGGATGCGACGAAATTTTTGGATATTTTAAGGAGGTATGACATTAGAGGTTGCTGTAATTTTGTCACTTTTTATTATTCATTCCATTTCCATTCAGTTTTATCAAATAAGTATCGAAGGTGAGGTCAATTAAATGATTCAGAGAACTGCACAAAACAAAGAGAAATCTCAAAAAGGTTGAAGCGCAATGGGATGTGACGAAAAAGAAGGTTATTGATCTCAATATGAAGGTAATAACGGATTCGTATTCATCTTGTCATAATATTAATCAGAACAATAATATATATGTAACTGTATTTAATCTCAGTTGAATTCGCATCAAGCTTTGAACGTTGCTCTCAGAGACGAAGTTTTGGCCTTATGCGGTAACAATATGAATGAGAAGCTTAACGATAGCAGACTTCAACCCGTACTCATGTATAGGTTTGTATGAATTGTTCGTCTTTAATTTGCTCATTTTCGATACATTCATGATCATAATGTAGCGATAAATAATAGAAGTATGTAAGATATTGTAAATTAAAAATTATCAGCGAAAAATTCATTCCAAATGATGAATTCAGTAGAATTGTGGAAGGAGGATTCTAACAGAATTATGAAAACTTTCCTAAATTCGATCGAAATATTCGATGTGAGTATTTTAAATGTGTGAATTTCAGTCCAGATAGACGTGTCTCTTATGGATTCGCGTTGAATGAATCAAAAGAATTCCCTGAAAGTCTAATCGCTTCTGCGTATCGAGCACGTAATCAGCCTCCTTGTTCGAAAAACCCCTTTAAAAAACTAAATGATAGTCAGAATCGGGATCAGCAGAATCAAAATAAGGATAAACGTTTCATGGCGTTCCTTTTCGATGACAGTCCTCAACCATCGACAAGGTGTTTTATTGCTTGTACTCGTTATCACTTATTAATTATTATTGCTCTGCTTGTTTCGTGATTCATTTATTCAATGCTACAAAATATTTTCACCAGCATAGAATTAGAAATCTTCAGAGTTTGAAATTTTAGCAAGGTGGACGATTGTCGAGTGGAGGATGAAAGGGATACGCCAAAACAGAGAGGAAATGAAAAAGAAAATGTTGAGAACATATCAAGTCCAAAAGTGCCGAAAGATGTGATGAAACGTGTTTTGTTGTCTTTGGAAGCAGAACAGAAAGGCACGAGGAGGAAGTTACCTTTCTCGTCTGAAAATACTCACATCAAGAGGATCAAATCTGCCTCATCCATCCAAACCAACCTTCATCGACCAACTGATACAAATCGTCCCAAGAGTATGCTCACCAGCAAACCTCCTCAAGCACGCATCACAAGTTTCTTCCGCCAACCTCAGTCGAATCCGAATCAGAACTCTCGTCCACTTCCGTCCATTTCTTCCAATGCTGTCACTAAGAAGTCGATCGGTGCCGCAGATCATAATGACACGATTTTAATCGATAGTGATTAACTTATCGATATGATAACTCATAACTCACCTGCGTATTTCGTGTTGTGCAATATTTCTGTAAATAAATATATTTCAAATAAGTGTTGACGTTTTGTGTCGATGAATGAAAGTATCCCTTATGCCGCTTTGCCGCAGTTCTGAGTCCTTACATTATACGTCATATCATAGAGCAATTTCAATAAATCTCTTCTTTTATTTCTCCAATCATTTTTTCAAATCGATTTTTTCTGCTTGTAAAGTGAGATGAGCTTCAACTCAGTGCCGTCGTTTGAGTGGGATTGTCCCCCTTAAGACTATAAATTCACTGCGAACATTGTAACATTGAGTGTTCACGAATGCATTCGGTTCTGAGTGATGTGTTGAAGGGGAAGAAAATCGTCGCACATAAACAATGAGTCGATGTCTTAAAATGAGGTTTGCTCGAAAAAGGGTTTTACTGTGAATTTGAGAAGATAGCTTTGGAACGGAGAGATGAATTTATATTCGATGCACTTTTAGCAACATTTGATAGTCGCTTTTAATATTTTATTTGGGCGTATTATACAGATCGAGTTACATTCGTTTGCACATGACATCGCTTTGTGGTTGATCGATTTGCGAATGAAAAGTGAAATGAAAATTAATGAAATTCGCAAATGAAATAACGCTAATGCAGATGCCGATGTGCTTGAAAGAGATATATGTGCATGCCCAAAGAAAACTATCAATAAGCAAATGCGTGAGTCGAGACCAAATTTACTATTCATTGATATTCATGATACTTGAAAAGTTGTTTTCTATGAATTCTCTTAATTATCTATCAATAATATACCATCTTAATATGCTTTATAGCTACGCGCGCGATGTTGTTACATTGAATGATAAATATAGGTCCATTTGAGCAAAATTGAATTGAAGTATACTTCATCTTCTATGCGTCATCATCATGACATTCCTCAAACTGAAGCTAAGACATTGCTCCAATTACCTTCAAGTTACCGTCGAAGTACGCTCAAACGATATACTTTCTATCCATGTCTCAACGTAACGTTGAGCACATTCCACATAAACACATTCTTATCCATTTGTTTACGTGAAACCAATGAAAATACTTATTTTTTGTCAGTGACTCTCCTCAGAAGGGCAACAACATCAACAGATGAGGAATGCTTCGGCAGAAAAACCTGAAATAAGAAGCGAATGAAGGTGGATGGAATGAAATTGTTTGCGAACAAAGAAAAAGAATACGAATCAGCCTGCTGAATATATCGAATCATTATCCTTGTAAAAACATTTCTCTATATTAATAAATGGTGTTTGCTGGTATTTTTTAACGTTCAATATCAAATAAAACAAAATACCCATTACCCATTCGATGTTGTTTGCATTTCATTAGAAGTATCGACGAATCGGATGCATCGTTAAAATAAATTTCTTCCTTCTCTGTCCCTCTGAACAGTTTACTTTCTTTGATTCTTTGTTACACTCATCTTTCACTCCGTATTCCTCACATTTCAAGTCAAGAAACCTCTTAAGAAGAGCAATTATTGCTTCAAAAAAATAATGTAAATTAATGCACGATTTTCCATACATTGTGCAATCATTTTCCACATTATTTTTAATGAACGATCAACTGAATACCGAATTCATTCCAAAAATTTGTTCATTTACCCCACCAAAAGTGCTTTCTAAATCTGAAAATGAGTTGAGAATTATTCGAATTTTCACCATCAGATCCGATTGAGTGGAAGTCGAAGTGGGATTTATCCATTTCCTTTTAGGACTTATTTGATATTCGTTAAGAAATTTGCCGATTTTTGGAATTTTGCATTGCAATTGCAGGCGCAGAAGTGGATAAAACGTTCATGAGATGTGATAAACTGTGAATAAAGAGCTGTGTGCAGTTAATTCGCTGATCAGAGCGAGAACATTTAGCAGCGATGATGCTACGATTAGTTGGTTTGTTTCTCAGTTTGGACTGATGCAATTTTAATGAAACATGTAAAAAAACAACGAGTAATCGAATTCTTTCAAGCTCGCATATGACTTACCGTTTTGCTTTATCTTGAATACGAAACTAAAGTTTAGTGTTCCACTCTTGTTTATGATCTGAACAAGCCTTAATCGCTCAAACCTTAATTATAGGTGTGAATCGTCAACCCGACTGAAGGGTTCGTTGAGTGCCTCTCAAAAGTAAAGATAAATGCAACAAGAAGAGTCAGAAATTGATTCTTACTTTTTTTTGCCACATCTTCTAGCATGTTCACATAAAAATGAAACGAAATTGCTAAAAAGTTGGTCCGCGAGAGGAATGAACCCATTCATCAGAACGAATCGAATCGCTTTTCTCAGACATCTCGAATAAACTCTCTTGAGATAATGCGTTTTGTTGTGTGCAGCATTTGAGACAACAACCATTCCAGAAGGATAAATGGAGCGATGAACTCACATAAATATTTCCGAAATGAATTCATTCGAAACTTTTTCTCTTCTCCTGCTCAAAAAGAACACAAAAGAAGAAACAGAAACCGAAATCTGACTTTTAAAAAAGTCAACGAAACAATCAACTCAAGAGATGGACTGCAGAAAAAATTAAAGAATTTGTAATTCAAAAAATTCATTTACAAATAAGAAAAAGACTTTAAATTAATTTGCTGTTAAGAGAAAATAATGAAACTCAATCACACACAAACACATAAAACAGCATTTTCGCAATATTCATTCATTTCCTTTACAATCGTTCCAGCTGATCACATTATTGAGGGATTGAAGGGCATCTTTTTCATTGGAAATGCAATTAATTATGTGATAAACTATGAAGTCATCAAAAGCATCCGACAAAATCAAGCGTCTTGCCCAAATGAGTTGCTATAACAGTGAAAGAACACTCCAAATAGTGAACGGCTGAATCAATACAACAAAAAAGGCATAGCTTTAGTAAAGGCTTAGTATTCGAAGAATTTCGTTCAGAATTACCCGCAAAACGGTGTGCTGAAGAGAGAAGTACCATATTTGCTCGAGTCATTTGCTCTAACCTTGATCGGAGACGAATCGGAGAAATTGATCAAAGTGTTGTTTAGAATGATGCAAATTAAACTGGATGAGGATATATTTCACGATCACTGACAATAACGACTTTCCACTGATAGTTAGAGATTGTGAGTATTTATCAGAAGGATAACTAAGAGCATGATTCATAAATGAACATAACCGTAACAGTCACCACAAGGACCTCGTCCAGTCGGCTAAGCAGGTTTCATAAACAACGAATAAGTTAGTTCTGAATCAGAAATATTCGTTGATATTGAAAACCCGATCAGACGATAGATTTTCGAGATGTAGTTCAATGATTACAGTAAATAAGAGAGATGTTCCTCGAAGCAGTCTCAGATCAGAGAGCAGGTCCAGAATCTGTGCATAGATAGGACGAATCACATTTAGCAAAGCTCTCGAAAACACTCTCTGAAACCTTCAGCTTCTGGAATATCTTCTCCACTTCTGATTGGGTTGGACTCTTCAGCAAGAATGGATATCTAATGCAAGCGGGCTATGCGAAACATAGGATATGAGGTTTAGGGTTTCTTCAGCCTCATTCGAACAGCACTACACTCGATTATTCCATTCCCAAATAAACCATGATATATGAGATAGGTAGATATTCGTGCCAATATTTGTATTGTGCACTCAGCTCGATTCCATTCCTCTCCACTAAAATGCTGCTATTGTTTCATCATCCATTAGAGATATGCTGTCTCATATTCATACATATGATATTTCCAGTACCGTACTCGCTCATTTAAACCCCTTCCCCTCATTTCGTGTAATTTGATATGGTCCTAGATGTGTTCCAAGCCCAAATCCATGCCCAATTTAGATATGTCTCGAGGCGATTTGATTACAATTGTGTAAGTGTTTTAGTACTGAGAGAGAGAAAGAAAGGAATAAGCCACTTGTATGCATATTGATGAATGTATTAAAGAGATAACCTTTATAGAGTTAATTTCTTGTATTTATATTGTCACTGCAACAGTATTATTGATACACTCAATTCTTCTTAGTTCATGTTCATATTTGAGGTTAAGGCATATTCATCTGATAGTGATTGCTTGCATTCGAACGAAATCGAAGAAAATAATGCAAAGCAACAAAGTATTATTTCGGTCATGTTCAGCTTCAATGCATAACATGTTCTGCTTTGCATTTGCCTCATCCATACTCCACTCCTTCAAAAGCCTGGGTCCTGCTCCAACGCCTAGCCGAGCCTGTTCTGTGCAGCCATCAGCTCAATTAACAGCAGCTAATCAAAATAAGCCTAGCTTAATCTTCCACTGCATAGCATTTGTTCCATTTCTCGCTTTTATCTTCTTCTCTGTTTCTCTTGTAGTTGCACGATATCTCTCATATGTCAGCCAGCCAATCCAATATCGATGTTCAGAAAGAAATAAACCAATGACAAACTAGGATTATTATTAAGCAACGAACGATTCTGACCAAATATGGTGAATAAATGAGAGGGTTCGGAGAAAGAAAGGAAAGGGAGGGATTGAGGGTGGGAGGGGAGGAGGTGTGAGAGAAGCAAACAGGACTGAATAAATGGAACCCGAAAGCGGATTTAGCTGAGCTCAGTGTCGTGTCGAATTGGTCTCACGAAGGCGACGAAGGCAACATGGTTGGTTGGGCTCTACAGCCCGTTTTGTTCTTCAGTTCGTTCACTTACTTAAATTAGTTTTGCTCGAAATCAATCAAGAGCCACGCAATTAATTTCAGCGTGAGGTGATCTCGATTCATATTGGACAGGCAGGTGTTCAGATTGGCAATGCCTGCTGGGAGTTGTACTGTCTTGAGCATGGCATTCAGGTGCGGCAATATTTATCATCCATTTGAGTCGATTTTTTTGCACATTATCGGATCAAAACTTAAAGTTTTCCACAAAGCCCCTCTTATACTTCGAAATTCACGACTTTCCAATTCTCGGCATCATTTTTGGCTTGAAAAGCAAGAATTTTGTCTGACAATGTCAATATCTTCAATATGGTGGTGAAGTATTTTTAAAGCTTTTTTCGAAGAGTTAATCTCATCTGAGTTGAAAGTGCTTCTGTGGGTATAATCCTTCGATTTCGTCAGCATCTCTTCAGTGAGCCTAATGAGATATTTTATTCATTTGACTGATTAAGCGCAAACGATAAAATACGATATATGCACTGCAAAATCCATCAATGAAAGTACATCTGATAATCATTGACGAGTAAATTGTTCTTGAATACTCAAAAACACTCGACATAGTCCTTCAGTTGACTTGAACACTTAAACAGATGAAGAGACCTACGATATACGCAAACCTTGGAATCCTGAAACTTAGAGGCCAAAATTATGTTGATTATACTGAAAGTTTGACTTCGAGAAAATCGAATTCATTCTAAGATGGATGCGGATTTCTTTCAGCTTGAAAGGAAGCAGAAGTTAGGAATGAAGCATCATTAAAGATTGAAACAGAGCGATTTCATTGATACACCAAACTTTAAAATTGATCTCGCTGTCGATCAAACGCGTTTCCAGTGCAACATGTTCCCAATGTTCCCAATGCAACATCCCAAAATATAGACCAGAATCGAACCAAACTTTCAGCCCGATGGTCAAATGCCCTCAGACAAGAGTGTTGGTGGGGGTGATGACTCCTTCACAACATTCTTCTCGGAGACTGGATCTGGTCGTCACGTGCCTCGCGCTGTTATGATCGATCTTGAACCTACCGTCATCGGTTAGTTACCGCATTTGCTCTTATTGAAATCAATCAATGATATCTTTCAGCCAAGACTACGGTACCTATATCTGCAACAGCAAATGATAAAACCTCCAGACTTCGGAACACCTCATCTTTTGTTCCTTCTCAAATTTTTACCAACTGAATAAGATTTTCAAATTGGAGTCCGTAAGAAAATAAATGAGGAGCAGAAACATGTGTAAAAGAATGTCAGCATGGCGTAATTTCATAAATTCAATGCCAAATCTTTTTCATCTAAAAGCATTGCAACTCTGGTCAAATGTGACCTTGATTCATTGTCATATTCTCACATATTTATTCGTTTTGCGTCTTCAAATATTTGCAATCAGTTTGACAAAAAACTGGGCAATTTGCGCAAGGTAACCTGTTATTTTAGTTGATTTATAGAATGCTATTTGTCGAAGCAGATTGCTATGTCATTTGTGATGAATATGTCAATTTAATTGCAGATATATTCTGCTCGTGAACATCTTTCAATTCTCTTTGTATGGATGAATGAGTTTTCTTTAAAATTCTTTATGAGAATACAGGCAAGATCCCATTCCATAAATACACTTTCACATAAGTGGTTTGTAAGAAAATTGTTCTGGTTTTCATTATGTGATCTGAAAAAGTAATTTTGTTAATGACATGACATTTTGATATCCATCGTCGAGCGTTACTTTCATTTATATTTGCTGCTCTCCTTTCACTCACACCTTCATCACATCGACGTACTTTCTCTGGATTTGTGGACAATTTTCGATAAGAATTGATTAACACGAACGAAGGTTTACATATAGGACTAGTCGAAACAGTGCTAGGGTTAGATTCCTTATGTAAGGGCAAACGAGGGTGTGAAATGTAGGTATAAGCGAATAACTGAACAGCGAAAGAAAAATAATGCCCGCTAGACTAGGCGACGGTTTTTACGGAGACTATTCGAGTGTGTGTTCCAGAGAAGTGCGATAAATAACAGCATAACTAACCTAGCCCAGCCATGTACACAGAGAAGGCAAGAACGTCGAGCGAAATAAGATCTGTAATTGGTTTCTCTTGATAGTCTGCTTGGTGTATATGAGAGGGTGATGATACTGCGGAACCAGAATAGTCGGTAATAAATGCATGATTATTCATGTGCTTCTTATCGATTCAGGCTATGTGCACAGCAGGGCAGATGTGTGTTTGCATCTCGTTATAATTTTTTCATGAGTGGCACGGACAGGAAACATCATGGATACGAAGAGTGCATAATTTCGATGGATCATGTCCTTTGCATGCATGCATGCATCTGTGCAGTATCTCAATACTCAAAAGTACAACTAAACAGCAGCAGCAGCAGCAGCAGTCAATTCGCAATATCCTCGTCTTTCTTACACTGACTGCGTTTTGGGAATTAATTCAGCTAGGCAGTTTTATTCATTCACCACTCAAAAACATGTATCAGTGCCAAACTCCAGGGACCACCAGGCCCAACTATGTTGTCTGCCACATACGAACATGTCCATAATGTCTGGCAATAAAGCCATGATCAATTCAAGAGGCATATACACAGCCGAGCAGCAAACACTAGCGTAACATAAGATGATAGAAAGGAAAAAAAACTATCTAGAAGAGTGTGGTTGTGGAATCCGAACAGAGTGAAATACTCTTGCATGCATAGCGCAGTCAGTTTGATGTATTCAGATTCTATCTGCTGAAAGCACACAAAGCACTTCATACAAATATTCTGAGAAGATTAACAACTCCTTACGATTATTTACACAAGATTTTCTATCATCTCAACGTGATCTTAAGTTACCTCAAGACAGGGATTTGCCGTAAAGTTTATAAACTCGATCTCATGTCTCTCTCGCGATCACCAAATCATTTAATTCATTGGTCAATCAAAGAGTCGAATCGCTATTCAGATGAGATCCGAACGGGCACCTACCGTTCTCTGTTCCATCCAGAACAGTTGATCACCGGTAAGGAGGATGCGGCCAACAACTACGCCCGAGGTCATTACACCATTGGAAAGGAAATCATCGACCTGACCCTTGACCGAATCAGACGCCTCGCCGACAACTGCAGTGGTTTGCAAGGTAGTGATTAGGGCTTGCAAAATCCCGACGTTTTGTTGACCCCAGGATTGGGATTTAATCCCGGGATCGAATAGTTTTTGAAATATCGATGCGGGACATGTCTAAACACATTTTTTTCGAACCAATATGTTCATTATTAATCAGAAAGGAGATGAATCAACAAATTATTGAACAAATCCAAGGAACTAAGTATTCAAATAATAATTCATATAATGATGCTAATGATCATGCCGCAAGGGCATACTGTACATTCTATGCTAAAGCATCTTGTCATCTCGGGTCTAAGCTAATAACAGTACACTTGCTTGTGAATACGAAATTCTTGATTCTCAAACACTTATTTGCAATGCTTCAAGTTCATTTTCTCACAATTTTAACGTCAGCTGAATTCTGCCGTTTCCTGTTTTATCAAATCCCGAGATCCCGAGATTTATAAAATCTTAAATCCCGGGATCCCGTGCAAAACCTAGTAGTGATTTTAGCGGTATAAGGCGATGCTTTTGGAGGTGAAGAAGTAACTGTTTCATTGATACGTTGAAAGGAACGGTTCAGTTGCTGAGAATGAATAAAATTTATAACTGTTCGAATAAATAAACTAAAAAATTCGGATTCAAACATTTTGCCTGTCTCTTCCAGGCTTCCTTGTATTCCACTCGTTTGGCGGTGGAACTGGCTCTGGTTTTACGTCGCTGCTGATGGAACGACTCTCTGTGGATTACGGTAAAAAGGCTAAGCTGGAATTCAGCGTTTATCCTGCACCGCAAGTATGTTTGGATAATGATGTTATCAATGATCGTTATAATAACATTTGAAAGTAATCTCTTTTGACAAAATTAAACAATGAGATCAAATGATTAAGATCAAATGTAAATCATAAGCATTTGTTCTGACTAGACACCTATATTTGACTGATACGCTCGAATTAAGGTGTCAACTGCGGTCGTGGAGCCATACAACTCAATTTTGACGACGCATACCACTCTCGAGCATTCCGATTGTGCGTTCATGGTTGATAATGAGGCTATTTATGATATTTGCCGCAGGTCTCTTATTATTCATGATCGTTTGTTATTGTTGACGTTATGCTTATGTATTACTTATAACAAGAGTTATTCATTAAAGGAACCTTGATATTGAAAGACCATCATACACTAATCTGAATCGTCTGATCGGGCAGATTGTCTCGTCGATCACTGCATCGTTACGTTTCGATGGTGCACTGAATGTTGACCTCACTGAGTTTCAGGTAATTTTTACTTGATTTATAAGTCATGAACAAGTATGTTATGAACGTAATGAATGTTTCTACTGATTTCAGACTAATTTGGTACCCTACCCGCGTATCCACTTCCCTCTGGCCACTTTCGCACCTGTGATCTCAGCTGAAAAGGCTTATCATGAACAGCTGTCGGTCGCTGAAATCACTAATATGTGCTTCGAACCAAACAATCAAATGGTTAAGGTATGCTCTTAATAGCGTTTGCCTGTCCAAGGGCGTGGAGGACGCAAAGAGCGTACGTCCTGGAGCTTGTTAGATAAAGTAGGGTAGGGAGGAGGTTTCGGGTAAACGAAAGGATCGAAGGGAGACGGAATAAAAACTGAACGTAAAAAACTCCATCCCAAGATTCAGCTCTTTCATTTTGCACGTTGCCCTACTAAGAAATAACAAGCAATTCAGTGTGATCCCCGTCACGGCAAGTATATGGCTGTGTGTCTGTTGTTCCGAGGTGACGTTGTTCCGAAGGATGTGAATGCAGCCATAGCAACAATCAAAACCAAGCGCAGCATACAATTCGTCGATTGGTGTCCCACTGGATTCAAAGTCGGCATCAACTATCAACCACCTACTGTGGTTCCTGGTGGAGATCTGGCTAAGGTTTGCAGTTATGCCAATATTCATGCACATTTATAAGTTCTAAATAGCTTTACTAGTGCTATCGTTCGCTGAGTCAGTTGCTAGATGATCGTGAATTTCAGGTTCCTCGCGCAGTGTGCATGCTCTCGAACACGACAGCGATTGCAGAAGCATGGGCACGACTGGATCATAAATTCGATTTGATGTATGCGAAGAGAGCGTTTGTGCATTGGTATGTAGGCGAGGGCATGGAAGAGGGCGAGTTCTCTGAAGCCAGAGAGGATTTGGCTGCTCTTGAAAAGGATTATGAAGAGGTTCGTGGCGCGTTTTTTAACGATATATTTGCGACTGGATCTGATTCCATGTCAAGTAACCGAAATTTCAAATGAAATGAACCAAATTTTCACCGATATTTCGTCCGAATTTCTGATCATACAATCCAGATCCCATACTGACTGGTCGTTCTTATCCAGAAATAATCCTGAATAAATTTCAGGTTGGTGTAGACTCCTTGGAGGATGCAGGCGAAGAGGGCGAAGAATATTAATACGAAGAGTTCTATCTGGCTGATGTCCACCAATCTGTCTATCTGCTATGCATACCTGTATCGTCATCCACTCAAATGTTCTTCCTCTATCCAACTTGATTCCGCCACACCGCATTCCTCTCAAAATCCAAATCCGTCCTGCAACAAAACCCGTGGTCTGCCAATCCTCTCGTTTCACTCACCTTCAGAATAAATCGCAAAATCTCAAAAGCGTTACACCACCTTAAATTATTCAACATAACGCCATGTAACCAATACTGTTATCAGTCATTATTATCTCATTTCATCACTGTAACCGCTATGCTATTCTGCCATTGCTTTATTGTTCCATTGATTATTCATGTGACTCGTTTCCGTTATTTGATTCTGCTGATATGATTTGACACAACGATCGATAAATGTGCATATGTGATGATCTCCTTTTAATCTCATCGCACCATATAAAACATTTATTATTTAGATTAGGTTACTGTTAGTATTAATATTATCTGCAATAAACTAGCACAATGCATTGACAACATGAAATAGACAAAGAATATCGCTCTGATTACTCTATTCAAGTACCATAACAGTGTATATGAAATTCAATGAACGGTATTTAAGCCTAATAATAGATATGCTCTTATAATAGCACGACCTAGGAGGTAAAAGTACGTGTTGATGAGGTAGACGGTTACAGGTAGAATGCCATTGAATTGTGCACAGATATACAAATACAATACTGTAGATGCATTGAGTTGAAACCGCCTGACTAATTCCAAACGAACTATAAGTCAAACCAGAAGATATGGAATAGACAATGAAATCTGATTAATGAGCACAGGTATACCTCGGGCCACACTGTTTCCAATTAAGTCGTTCACGATTATATGTCATTTATCAAATATATATAAGGAAAAATCAAATTTAAATCATTTATTCGACTTTACGTCTATTCGAATTCACGAGTACTGGAATCGTAATACCACTAGAAAAGCGTTAAAAGCACACAAAATCATGTTCCTGTGAATGAAAATATATAGAATCATATTAAAATAAGTGGTTTTGCCTAATGACAAGTAAATTCAGAGATAAGTGAATTCGACTTAAGTGGTTTTCCGACTTAAGTCAACAGCTATCGATTTAAGGTGAAGTATACCTGTATTATAGGTGAATAGTAGAGATGAATATTAATTCACTCAAACATAAAGAGAAGTAAAAAGCAAAGGACATATCGAATAAAAAAGTGCTTTAAATGCTTTTAAAGCATTATTAAACACGTTCGGCTACCCAAATTGCAGCTCGACATCCGCTTTGAATCACCCACTTCATTGGCTGAAAGCCTACTGCCTGCAAACATTATTGCATAAAGGCAATAATCATTATACTATTTACTCGCTTCAGCAAAAAGCACTTCAAATTTCATTTTAAAAAAGAGCACCATTTATTCTGCGCTATTTTCAGCGCAGATCTACTTACAGCGATTGAGCACTTACATACCTCAGGTCCGTTATGATCTACACCCGTTTGACGGTGTTCATCTTCTTCATCACGTAGTCTCTTTAGTAACTGAAATGAAATTCTAAAAGCTAAAATTCCCAATTCTAACTAAATGAAAATCCCAATAAAATGAAAATCGCCAGTTAGTCACACACGCCGTCTCGAAACATAGAACTGTACACTTCTTATGAGTCACTTTCAACAAGAATTTGCTATATCCCAGCCGATAAATCAAAACTCCGAAGCACCAACCTTAATTAGGTCCGAATGTACTTCGGGATCATCTTCGGACAGTTCTCTGATTTGATTATTATAATGCTGCGTGATCAACTCTTCTACAGCTACGGTGCACGCCATTGCTGACTTTTCACCGAGTAGAGCTGTGCCCGCACCTTAAATGCCCATCATCAAAACAGTTCTCTTGAGATATATGTGAGCAAAAGGCATACCAAGTGCATATGCAAATGTACTAAAAACGGGACTGAATATGGAATGCGCAACGTCATGTTTATGCAGCAATCGTTCCATAATACGTAAATGCTCACGTTCCTGATCCCACATATGCTGAACAACTGACGACGTTGAGGTCTCTGAAGTTAAACTGAATTATCTCCCTTCAAATTTAAACCAAGTATCTTCTTAATCATCAAAGATAACCATAATAATAAGCTGAAGGTAAAAATGGAAGGCTATCCTTAACCAGTATCAAATGCTGATGTTAAAAAAACTTCAATGAACCCACTCGACAAGACAGCCATTTGTCCGGCATAAATGCGATCAGCACCCAACTCACCAGCGTGATCCACTCGGACGATCTTTTCAATCAATCTTTTACGAATCGAATTCAGTTGTGTTTGATTGAGCTGCTGTTGTGCTAATCTAATGAGTGAGTATCGCATTTTATCGGGAGTTTTGTTAGTTTATTATTGTAGTCTGGAACATGCATTTATGACTCTGCATTTCATTATTTATGCAAGCAATCAAGTATTTCGGGTTGGAACGATCGCCTTGTTCATCAACAACGAAGTAAGATCACGAATGGAAACACTTTTACTCGAACACACCCAACCATATTAATATGCCCAACAATTTCAATATGCCTTCTTGAGTGAACCAACCATGAACACAAATCAAGAAGGAATGAACACGATCAACGAATAAATAACAACGAATTAATAAGTTAGCAAGTAATCAACAACAATATCACATTCATTCATCTGTTCGCATCCCATCAACGAACACACAACTTATTTCATTAATTATGCAAAACGAAAGCAATGCTCACAAAGGCGATACATAAGACGAAATAATCGAACTGATTGATCGGTATTTACTATCGAAAATGTGGAGAACGAAACAGGAGTACTATTCCCTCAAAGATGTATTAACACAATTCATCAGTCATAAATAACGCTCTCTTGAGGATTACTGATTTCAACGTCATGTCATTATTGATGACAATAATTCGGCAGATAAGAGTCTATTTGTCCGTTATTCACATGACCTCAAACTTTGAATTTTCGGTTCTCTTCAGACTGTGTTTCGAATTGAATCAATCGGTAACGATAGTGGTAGCATAATGTCAAAAGAGTTAAATTAATGATGTATGACGTGCGCATCGTGAGAATGCCCATGACTTGCACCTAAATCCAAATGAGTATTGCTGTTATCAGTGGATTGATTGATGTAACCGAAGTTTGGTTGTGATGATGAGTGCTGGATGTTGGCTTGTTGAGCCGAGATCGACGCGGGGTAGTAACCTCCTGCCAAACCTGTTCCTGATGGTGTCTTGTTGAGAGCGTGCCACGATGCTGTCGCATCTTTCACCACCTAAAACGTATTCATTGCAAACATCATCTTACAGATCAGGGCACAACCCCTATTCAACACCACTAGAATCTACCTGAACCGTAAGCAATGAAACGACCGCAGATAACTTCTCAGTGACCGCGGCCAGCACCCTCTGCTCGTCAGCGTCTCGCCTCACTCGCACATCAACCGTTCCAGCCATCGAACTGAAATCCAACTGCCAGAAATGTGCCGAGCGCAGTTCGAGAACTCCTTCAACTGTCGATGCCTCTGATATACATCTGAAATTCTTTCAGTGATTATTACCTGGACTAGCAAGCAGGCTATCAAACGTTTGTAACGTTGCTGGCCACTTGGCTCGCGTTTCCGTGCACATTGTTTTAGCCTGTGATTATTATTGCCACATTACTTCAGTGATTATATCTCTCAACACCATACTCCATATAAATTTCACAAAACTAACTCACTCATTTTCACAGAACAACGATTTCTAACTCATTTCTAGAAGCACTCAGTGTGAAAGCAAGCCTCAAGTTTACGGAACTGCTCTCCATTATCAAGCGATTTGTCAATTAATGCACTCACCGATCTAACTGATTCAGAACGTGTGGAGGTGAGGTCTGCAGAAGTATTCTACCCGTATAAGTAGATAGTGGCCACATTGTAGCGAATACACACAACGACAACACCAGAGCAGATACGGCATCGATCCACCACAACTCTGCGATGAACCTGCAAACGGGCAGTGCTCAGTCAGCGTTACACGAACAATTGCATTCAGCATACCAATGAGTTGCAAAACAAGCACACGTGGTCAGGAATGCCAGGATGGACATTGCGTTCAGCCTTGGTAACAGCAACACACTGAGGCCTGGTAGAACGTAGCAGATTGCATGCGACACATCCGCGAAGTGTTCCTGGAATATAAGGAATACTTTACGGATTCCAGGATAGTAGCTCTTTTTGACATTCATGTTTTCAGCCTCAGATTCTGCTTGGATGCGAACTTGAGCAATGCAGTCTGCATCGATCATTGTCGCGATGAAGCGCGAAAGAGAAGCGCCAGAGAGACGATTCGTAAGGGACACCAAAGCGATATGTGAAATCAACTTTTAAATCTGTACTTTAGCTGTATATGTATAAGATGTACACGGATATCATGCACTATCGATTCGGATGATGAAACCTAACTTTCGTATATCTTACTTGAAGGATCTCCTCCGTTTTTGTATTTGTATCTTATGAATGCTTTGTGTTTCGATATACAATAGTGTTATTAGAAAATAAACGCCGAAAATCGCTTAATGATCACCTGCAGAGAGGAACTACTGGATGCGGTGAGTACGTGTTGAAATGGCTGATTTTTGACTGCGTAAGCTGCGATTTCGAGCGATAACGACGCAGCGAATGCACCGATCATATAGAATTTATGCGGGATCGAATGCGAATGCGAGTCAGCCTCGAGTAAATGCTCGACACTCTCTTTCACCAAGAATATCGACGACAAAGTGGCCAATACCTGCAAACGACATCCTCTCATGTCAGTCTCAACAAATCACCAACCAACCGTTGTCGAGAACACTGCCAAAACCGGTGCTCGGGCGAAGCCAAACGAATAACTCGCAGAAGGTTTGTGCGTGACAGAGAGTGCGATCACGGTCGAGATCAGCGAGAACAACGAGAAGACGGACAGCCACGCGGCTGAGGTGAGCACCAACGAGCGGGTTATGGACACGATTCCGATCAAGAGCACCGTGCAAACACCGCACACGCATGAGCACGCACAAGCTTGACGTATATTAGTGTTCGACCACTCTATTGACAAGCCTACCATTTCTATCTATCAACCCTGAACTAGTCACATTATCTTTCCGAAACATCAGCTTCCTGAGTTAGGCATGGAGTGGTTCATTTATGCCTGAGTAGAGAAAGTTTATTAGTGACAAGGTAAAAACTTATCATTCTTACTTCTACACAGCTATCAGATGAATATTTTGAAATGACGATCACAGATGGAATATTCATTCTCAAAATCAGAATCATGAGATATTTTTTATGGATTGTTGATTAGAAACATTGATTTTGGGGAATGAGACAACGGGTGAACATTACAAGGAGAACACTTTTATTCAGCACTTGAATAAAATATAAATAAAAATTATGAATGAAAATCACGTTATGGATCGAAAAAACTATGAAATAACATTCATTAAGAACAATATCAACGATAATGTACGCATCAAAATGTATTTTTTCGGATCGGATAGACAAAAATAACGAGATGCATTCATCGAGCACAGATATTCATCAGATGAGACACGAAAAATTGCATCAGATTCGGTAATGCTGCGAAAACGTAAAAGCAAATTGTACAGTGGTGAATACTATCGAAGCACATATTGAAACACGGTTACATTTCAAAAATGCAACGAAATATCGAGAGCGGAACATATTATTACACAGAAAAGAAGTGATGTTTTTATGTGAGTACGGCCGTATCATCGAGGATATCCTCGGCGCCGAACACCTCGTTGAATATATCCGGTGAGTCGGACATCACCGAGTCAACGCCCGCAGACAACAAGTTCCCAGTGGGAGCATCAAGCTCTGTGCCAGACACCATCTCTAACCACTGCGCGTTATGCCATCGGAAACGTTCCACATCCATTTTACGTGACCACTCCTCACTGCGTTCCTGAAAACACAACATTTGCAAAACTAAATTATTTCTGCCGATGGAATGAATCTCACCGCAATCAAAGACAACGCCCTGTCGCAAATCGCTCTGATAGGTGCGTTCCGATCGTGCATCAAATCAATCAGATACGCTCCGATATGCGCACTTCCACCCATAATACTCTCACTGAGCTGTTCGTGACTGATCAATGCATAAAACACGTATATCACTTGAACGACCATCTCGTCGTCTTCTTGTTGAGCTGAATTATTACTGTACAATTACTCATTGACCTTACAAACTCCTGATCATACCTGATAAGAGTTCCACCAATTGATCAGTAACAGGTATTAGCAAACGTGCTGCCTCAAGTTGGCGAGCCATTGTTCCACATAATATCACTACCTATAAAATATCCATTTCACATCCCATATACGCTATTTCGAAAATATTTTCAAAATTTTCTGACCACTCAGAATCTTCCTCAAAAAACCTTTCAAAAAACTATTATTACGAATCACCTGTAAAATCAGGTCATTCGAGCCACGTCCTCGAGTGTGCAACGCTATTTTCCTCTGTATCCATGCCACCAAAGACAACTCGTTAGCCAATGAAGCCCAGTCAAGTGCACTCAATTGATTCACACATCCTAAACATTCAATCGCGAACCAACAGCTATGACTACTATCACTCGTCGTCGACTCTACCCGCTGAGCACGTCCCGCTAACGGTTCGTCCTCGCTGATCGCTATCTCCAGTAATTTTTTCGACCATTTCTGCAATATGCCAATACTGCTTAAACGTGTTCACCAAACGAACAAGCCAGCCCACAAGCCAACCAACTACCGAGAACATTGACTGCGATATTCCGGTGTGTGTAGCAATATTCCTGACGACCTTCATCAACAGCTGATCCTTCGTCGAAACCGATAACGATATGATCTTATCAAGCCCTGCGCCATCGATGCCACAAATCAACTGCGCATTTCGCTTTTCAATCGCAATATTCACCAACAATGCCTTCATTGTATCTGTTGATGCATCCACGTTGTTCAACACAGCATCGATCAACTTAAATTTATTACTTTTATCACCATTCAAAGAAGCAATAATGAACGTACCGTTTGAATGGTGTCAGTGAAGGTGATCATTGCTTTCGCATCATCATTTATACTCAACTGATACATCAAATTCAGAGCACATTCATCTGCTGAAATCTCTTCTTCTTCATTGTTATTATAACCACTATCAAACAGAAACAACAGAATTCAAAGAGATACCGTCAATGAGCGCTGCGATATGTGAAACTAGACCAGCGGACACCATTTGATTTCGCAACGAAACGTCGAATGAAAGATTGAATAAAAGTCGAATGACATTATGACGTAAAACTGCATTTTCGATCGGGAACAGCGCTGACAGACTCTCGACGCAACGACCATTCACCTCAAAGGTGAATCATTATACTTAATGATCGATTACGAAAGTGAATAGCCACCTAGAGTGAATCAGAAACATCCTATTCAGAAGAAATCAACATCAAAACGATCAATTATAAACAACAATACCAACCAACGCATCATGATTATCGGCGAAAATGCTCAATTTCAGCAGAAACTGCACGGCAGCAATCATCAAATCGCTATTCGTCTCCTTGTCGCAGATACATTTCGATATCAACATCACAATGTCACGATTCACCATTTTCAATTCCACCTTTATGTCATCCGCCAGATTCATCAGCAAATTCACACATACTAAAATATTTCCATACGACAATTCATCACGTTAGTTTAAGGGTCAAACGAACACTGACCAGCAATGAGTTGTTGTTGTTTTCTGATGGCCAAATGCAGTTTACGAGCTGCCTTCTGATCAGCAGATCGCGCCTCTTGAGACCACGCTGCCGAACGTTTCAGCTCGTATTCGATTATTTGCATGCATAACGCACCCATCTGAATGAAGAACATTAATGTTGCAACACACTGAAACTATAATCAACAGTAACCTTATGATGCGCGATGATCGATTGAAATTGAGTATACGATGAGAATACACAAAATATGGAGACTATTTTTGTGGCCAACTCAAAACTCTTCTTCCAGTCATCACGAAGCACACGTGCCAACGCAACAATTAGAGTCTCTGCAATAGACAAAACTTCTTTCTTTTAAAAACAAAATTTCAGTTCGAATGAAAACAAAGCCATATATAGATAACCGAGAATCAATCTATGCAAAGATTATCATCCGCGAAATAAAGTCATAATCGATACCATTTTCAATCAGCTGTTGAATATTGGCGGTGTTTGTGCATAACTGCAGTACTAGAGCTGCACCTCGCGTCTTTTCAGCTGTTTCCTCATATAACATCTCAATGTACTCCTTCAATGATACATCATAAGTCTCTATTTTTGCATCGAATCTCATGGGCTTAGAACTGCCAATTGCACAATTATCAACAAGACTTCCAATTGAGAACACAATTGAAAAGATCGCAATTGCTTCAATTCAAAATAAACTCACATCAATGTTCGCAAGACTTGCTCTCATCGATGAAACATTTTCAAACGGTGTCGCCTGTATTATTGATGATGCATCACCTGAATCACTCATCTTCATCAACAAATCATCCATGTCAATCCCAGATATACCCGTCAACTCTAACATTACCTGTTCCAGTCTCATACCTATTTTAAGCCTCTATGAATCCAGATCTCTGACTACGATTTTGAATTGGATGTCAGACAATGCAAACAAGATCACATAAAGCGGACCAGAATTGCTCAATTGCTGTCGTTTCTGCAGATAGTAAAGTATTTGCTCGAGTTCAACAATGCGAGACTCTGCAATCAACGGGCATCGCTGCAATATGTAACGTGCCAACGCGTTCACATCCACCATCTCACTTAAGTCCTTCAACTGGATTCTGAAATACTCAAGTTATTCAGCTAACAATGATAGATTCAAGATGTGCCATCTATACCCACAACTCTCTGAACTGTTCGCTTTGTGCATTTCAATGAAAAGGTTAGCGTGTGCACGAATCGGTAAATATTTTGGTGTATTCGTGTGCAGTTGATAGCTAATTTGGTGCACATTTCAAGAGAACAAACATTTTTTGATAGTGTTTCGAGTGCGACGCCAAAGCAGAAGAAAGCACCATTTCATAGCGAACTATCACAGCTGTCTCCGTACCGTGTACATCCAACTCGACGTTTTTCGTCTTTCTGCAATACTGACGAGTTGATCTTATAACAAAGCAATAAATCATTTCACTGTATCACCCAGAAACTGACGGCGTGCTTGATTAGCTGACACCGTATCGGGGAGAGACAAATCAGTTCCGCATGACGAATCAGTTTTTGTAGACTGAATATTTTGCCGAAGATAAATAAAAAATCACTTCTTCAAGAAATGCGCCTCTTCATCTCCAACCTCTTCCATTGAGGCAACGTACCCGTTTTCGGCAGATTACTATAGCGGTGAAGTGCAACCAGACTGCATACTGAAATTAGGTATTCATTTGGATTCGAGTCGAAATGCACGTTGATCGCGCACTTCAAATAATAATAACTTTCATTGAACGATTAGTTCACAACAACAATTCATACATAATCTTGCACCCGAAAGACATGAACGCACAAACGTATAGTATATTCGAGAGCCACGTTGCTAAGCAACCTTGGGCTTGTTCGATTTGGTAAATGGGTGGTTTTCTAATGTTCACTCGTATTGGAGGATATACTCATTCGTGGATACATTAGGATATATCTAACCACATCCAAAACTTCAGCGTTCACTGCACTTCAGTTAATCACAAGAGATCTTATGAAGTGCAGTTCAACAAATGGTATATTCTCCTTTTTGTTCACTCTCTGATTAACTTTTTGACTGAAGTGAAACTGAACTCAACTTTGATCTGACTATGATTTCAATTGAACATCTTTCATGATTTTTATGGTTAGAACTGGACTGAACGTTGAATTTTCAATTGCGTTACTCAATAAATAACTTGAAGCTTCTTTAAGTGATACCGCTTACGAGTTAGTACATCATGCATTCAGTTACACGTTTCGAATTCATTGAACCTATTCTGTTCATTTTATATTCACAAATAACTTCTGGCCTACTGAATTTCAGATTTAACTGAGCTTCATCCGAATTTCAGACACAGCATCCAGATCACTATTGAGTGCAGATGTAAACAGTGCTGGTGACGATGCTGATGCTAACAGTGATGACAAAAATGCTGCCGCTGTGACAATTCAACACACTCGGAGACGATACACTTCAAGTTGTGATGACATCAATAATGAGCAGTGTGACAATGATATGATAATTGGGTGAGTTATCCTGTATATCTGTCATTTGCATGCGATACCTATGGATATGTACAATAGATTGTTTTGTACGGCGTAAATGCAGACTACATCGTGAATTATGACGTTACGCATATTTGCTGAGTTACGGAAATTCTAAATTTTTGAGATTCTGAAATGCCACTTCTCGGGAATTTGAGACCTCCTTCAGAAGCTGCTGACCAATCTGGAGATTTAGCTTATGAACATGTCGCCTTTGTGAGAAATCGCCGAATTTTCTGGGCTAGAAGAATTTGCAATATTCATAAATACGTTGCAATATTCTTTGGAACTTGCAGCATTCATAAATATGTTTTTATTTGCGAATAGAATAATGCACGGAATAAGATGCACTTTAAGAGACAAAACGAAGAAAATCAAGGATTTATTGGAATCAAACGATGAGATTCTGAAGAAACTAGAAGCAGTCCGTAATTCGAAAGCTTACGAGCAAATGAAGTACGACACAATAGCACGTATGAATGCACACGACGTGAACACTTTCTTGAAGGAGCAATTCTCTGAACGACAGCAACACGCAATAAAACAAAACAGTAACACCGAATACGAAAGTATCGTCCAAAAACGACATCAAGCTAAATTAAACGAAGCAGCCTGCATTATACAGCGATTCGTAAGTTTTTTGGAGAATAACTTCTGATTCTTTTCATTTGTGAGAAGTATCCACAAAGAATTTTCTCGTTTGAATCGAAAGATGGTGATAACGATTGCATCTGAAATATTCAATGACTTCATCAAACCAAATATTACTCGTTATCAAAATCCTCTACACTCACTCACCACATATTTCACTCACTTTAATACCTCATCAATTCGCTCAGTTCCGTTCTGTCGCCGTAAAAAAACGCCGTGAAAAACTGCGGAAAGCTTGGACCGAGGTTGATCCCCAAAGGCGTGTGCAGCTTATATCCGATATAGCCGACCGGATTGCCGTCAGTCGCGATGCGCCCCAACGAGTCGACTTACAGACTATCAAAAATAAAGTTAGCACATTTCAGGTCACCTTCTGAAGCAGTGAACCTCAACCTTTTCCCTCGTGCACCCCCAAAAAGTTTATGACTAACTATACAAAGTCGAATCAACTCTGCAATGAATCGTTAATTGAATCTATTACTTTGCATAAATCGATCGCCCTCAACATGATTAATTTCAGCTGAAAGAGAGGAAAGAAGGCTTGGATAAAGCTATTGCAGACTACGAAAAATGTGAACGCATGATAAAGCAAATGCAACAAGATTTGCAATTACTCGCAGGTGAGTTATTGCACTTGCAATCTCCAGTACTCGATCGTATAAGTAATACCATTAGTTAATAGCACACTCAATCGCTGCCCATACTAATCTCAGTCATAATACTCCAATATCAAACCAAGAATTTTTCGAAAATTAGAACGATTAAAATCGGGACGACTATAATTCGAATGCGAGACATATTCAAAATGCAATCAAAACCTGCAGGTATCACTTCAATCGAGCAGTTGATTAAACTCGATCCACGAAAACTTCGTTGCACTAAGCTAGCTTTATTGCTAGCTGAGAGGGAAAGAGAACGGCAACTTGACCGAATGCAGCACGATCATGATGATACACTAGAAGAATTCGCAACTTCACCACCACCACCTGAGGGTGACCTCACCTCAGCGTAATCCCGTGATCGTCTCAATTTAGCAAAACTTCTTATACGAACTGATTTCGGTCATCTGCAATGTCACATAGACCGGGAGGGATATATGTCACGAGGGATATTAGGATGAATGCAATTAAGAGATGTGCATTTATCATTACGAGAATAAATACACGGATGTTGAATTTGGGACTAAGAGCACATTCAACAAATAACAGTAAAATCCATAGATTGGGGGAGGGGGGAATCCAGAAGATTTCAGTTGAATTCGGAGAGAAGAAGTAATTTAGAGGATATGGGTAGAGTGAATCCTAGAAAGGATATGGGTAGAGTGAATCCTAGAAAGGATATGGGTAGAGTGAATCCTAGAAAGGATATGGGTAGAGTGAATCCTAGAAAGGATATGGGTAGAGTGAATCCTAGAAAGGATATGGGTAGAGTGAATCCTAGAAAGGATATGGGTAGAGTGAATCCTAGAAAGGATATGGGTAGAGTGAATCCTAGAAAGGATATGGGTAGAGTGAATCCTAGAAAGGATATGGGTAGAGTGAATCCTAGAAAGGATATGGGTAGAGTGAATCCTAGAAAGGATATGGGTAGAGTGAATCCTAGAAAGGATATGGGTAGAGTGAATCCTAGAAAGGATATGGGTAGAATGGATAGAAGAAATGTAGAATGCACGAGTGATGTGAACAAACGAGCGATGCTATAAAAGCACAATAATCAAAGGTAAATCAGATAGACACTTCCAAAAGTGTTTATGTACACAACACCTAGTATCACCACACGACGATCGCATCACAACTTCCACATTTATTATGAATCAAATCACAAATTAAAATTCTTATTATTATTTCAAATAATATTTCAGTCCAATAAAAGTGTCATCGTAACAAATCGCACAACAAAACGACGTCCTCTTCAAAACACTAAAAGAAAAACATAAAATGACAACGACAAAACAAATCAAAGACACAACGATCTGAGATATCATTAACACTCGAATGAACCACTCATTCGAAGTCCACTATTCAACACACAAAATCACCAACGAATACCCCTCCCCAATATATATGTAATCTGCCTTTATCCGTACCACAATATCAGTCATTATCGAATATTGCGAATCTAAAAACCACATATCTCGAAAGATCTCAAATTTGGAAAATAAATCTTCTATTGCTAATTTTCTCATACGTCAAATCCGAGAATCACTTATCCATTTCGAGGTGATCCCTCACTCAAAATTCAGTCTTGCTACTGGGTCGAATAGCAGACAAGAGACTGGAATAATAACAATAACAATAACGATGATAATAAATAAAACAAAGGGAAATACACTCAAAGGAAAGCACATATACAAAAAGTTATAAATCCCAAAAGCACATCGCAATCAAACGAAACCAATTTAAGACAGCAACATCATAATTTTAATAACAAACAAACGATAAAAATGACTACAAAACGAAACTAAAGTAGAGCCGAGCGTTTGCAGTTGTCAAAAGTTGAAGAAGATGCAGTGAGGAAATGGGAATGAGAAATAAAAACAATTACAAATTTGAATAAATGATTCTGCGATCGGTAACGACGATGAATGTAAAACAATACAATTTAAGAGGATGTTATTAGTTGCATTCAAACTGAAACGATTGACCAGTTGCTATATATCCCAAAAATTTGGCTTATTACAATAACTGACGAGCGATAGACATCTTTAACCGAGAGAATAAAGCAGTCGCAAAAACAACTATGATAAGAATTCGCTTTCTTCTTTTCTTTTTTCAAATCAGAGAAATGTTTTTCGGATAACTCTCGGAAAGAAAATTCTTCGAAACGAGAACTGGAAAATGGAAATGAAGATTTCTTCTTTCTTCATTAAGTATGACTGATTTTGTTTGTTTTATCGAAGAATGAGAATAATAGCAGCATTAGTTATCAGTGAACGTGGAACTGAAGTGAATGATCAAGAAACAAGTAAACGATGACTAAAAAGCAGAACGATAACGAAAATATGAAGAGAATCGCACGCAAGCACTAACTTGCATTCTTTTGCTCACGTACAAATAAATAAAATAAAATCGTTTCCGAAAAAAATTAATCAAACACATTTCAAATCACAAACGAATTAATTGCAAATAAAAATTACTAATTCAATGCATGGGATGTGTATAAATCACTCACTGATGACGATATGTACAAAAAGCACCCTACTGATGCTCATCATGTTCAATCGGTAATAAGCAAATCAATTTATCACCTTACTCCTCTACTCAACTATTTTTGTACAACAATAAATCATTCATATATTATACACATCACATCAACACCTAACGTATCAATTTTTTGATCATCGAACCAATACTCATCAACCAATCAAGATCAGCATCCATTTGTCGATTTATGATAAATCTTCCACTGTCACTGATTAATGCCCAACTGAAGTTGTCCTCAAATTATTCACTTTCCCCTCATTTTGCTAATTTTACCACATCACATTGAAAAATTACAGTGTTGCTATATTGCTTGTAGCTGCACTCATTCTACTTCTCACAGATACCATATCTATGTAATCATTTGGTTAGACCCTCTTTTCGTTATACCATTTCCGAGCTTAGCATAATTTAGCACCTAAACGATATATTCAGTAAATGATTTCAACAGGTCAAAAATGCGAATCAATTGGAATTTCTGACTTGTAAGAAACTCAGTGACTTGAATACTCTGTGAAAATTAGCACAAAACTGTGAAATCACTTCAAATCGCCTCACCTACCGTTTATATCCTCTTATATCCCGCCAGTTGCATACAACTGAATATAAATGAATAAATTCGAAACGCAGTGAGTGTATGCGAGGTAAATTCACAGAACAGTCATGACAGTTATATGAACACATAGTCGCAATCATAGTGATATGATAACATTACAACAAGACGTAATGACAATGTGATAAGTAAGTGATGAGGCATTTCTTTGCTACATCGTGACAGTGACAATAACAATAATAATAATAATATCAATTCGATCGTATCGCATTCATTCCAAACAAATACGCTCTTTCCTATTCATCCGTTTCCAGCAATGCTGCATATTTGTTCTGCGAGGAGAAGTTTATTGACTTCGGCTCCACCTTCGGCATATCCTTTGCCGCCTGAATTAAAAACCACTTCATGAAGCCATCCGATTTGAATGAATCATTTTGATCAAACACACAAATAGAACAAACGATCATTTCAGAACACATCCACCAGCAACAAATCAACAACGAGATCGCAATATGTCTGTCTCAATTTCCAATACACTACCTGCTTTTTCTTCTCCTTCTTCGATGGTTCCTTTTTACCAGCGATTGGTTCTTCTGGTTTGTGTTTCGTTGTGTCACTAATCGCCGTGGTGGATTCGTGTTTTGTTGAGGTGTTATCTCTTTTCGTTGCGTAATCAACCGCTTTTCCTGTTGATTCCCTTCGAGTCTGGTGGTGTTTCTTCGATGATGAGTTGGTTGCTGACGAAGATACTGACGATCGTCTTGCTTGCTGACGATCTGCCTCATTGCTACCGTTGCCGCCAGACGCTTTCGGATGTTCTTCACGACTCACTGGCCTTCGTTTCTTATCCTTACTTGTGCCACCTCCCCCGATGTACCCCTTCTCCCAACCCCGCCCCGTCTATTCGATCCCCCTCGACGTGCATTACCTCCTTCTTGCTGTTGCTGAGTTGATCCTCGATGGGTGTCGGTGCTATTCGCAGCCGTAATACTAGGACTACTTGCAGACGTCATTATGGGATTCTGGCTTCGTTCAGTGCCATTACAGCCCGAAGTCGCTGCCTCAGGAGGTATTTGTGGTGGTGGTTTGTTGTGTGATGCGTTCGCACGGAACGATGATCGCGTGAATGTGCGATTATATCCATGTTTTGACGCACGATGCTGTTGAGGCTGATGTTGCGAACATTCAACGCTGTTTGACGAGTCAACCTGAAAGTCATAAAATCAACACTTCAAATGAATAAACGATTTATCATATGCACAAACACCTCAAAACGAACCATAACATAGTCTTTAGAACGCGATCGAAACGAAGAGGCTGGTGAGGATGGACGATTGGTTAGAAGGGTTGACGACTGATTATTGCTGGCATTCTGCTGCTGGTGATAGGTGGATGATACTGGCGAGGTGCATGATGAGGACGACAATGATACGTTCGACGAGGTTGTTATCGAATGCTTGCGGGTTGACGGTTCGTACGACTGACCCTGAGCTTGATATTCACTTTGATCCACCGACTGCTGCTGATAATCCAAACCTTGCTGTTGTTGCTGACTATAGCCTCCGGATGAAATAGGGGCATTTGGGACGGTTAAGGGATGAGTGGCAGAAAGCTGAGGTTGGGGTGGTTTTGGTGGTAAACGTGGCGATGGACTCTGATGATGGTATCGTTGATTTTGATAATACTGGTCTCCTCGATGACGCTGTTTCGAGTAATGCGTCCGAGAAGGGGATCTGGACGGAGGTCCGGGATATGACGGTGGTTTTGCTTGATTGTGGTACTCAAGCGTGTTCGTATTCAAATTAGTCATCTCCTCGATCAACGGCTCATCAAGCAAAGAATTCTGCTTGGTGACCATTCCGTGAACGCCGTCATGAGAGGCTGACTTCATCAGAACCACTTTATTGCTACCACCCGAACCCCCTCCAGCACCGTACGACGATGACGAAGATCTGCCCGATACCGCATATTCACCGCCACTTAACTGAAATCTTGCTATTCATTGAACTATTGATCAGCTCTTAGCAAATTGTCGCATTCAATTTTAACTTTCATAAATTTTTGATCTTCATCTCCCAATGTTCAAGCATCCACATCTTCTCACTGCATAAATGTTATCCAAGGCAATAAAATACTTTCAAAAATTAGCAGAATTTCGCTCGAAATAATGAAAAAATATGCTCACTTTTCTCACACTGGATGCAGACGATTTTCTGAAGGCCTCGTCTTCTAAACGCAGCCTTTCCTCGGCTTGCCTCTCTTTCTCGGAGGTATCCACCGGTTTCGCCTCACCAAAAATACTGCTCTTCCTGGCCGGTTGATCAGTATCGTCGGCACCGATCGGTTTCGTGCGAGGTTGCAGTTCGAGTTTACGTCTTTCATGATGTATCTGATGCTGAGCTTGGGACTGATCCTCATCGTGATACACCCTTCCACCGGCACCCGTTTGCGGCATACTTGTCATGCTATCAGTCCGAACTCGACCCATACTTCTGCAATCAACATTCACCAGTTATTTGCAAATTTTATAGTAGCCGAGTTGAAAATGTAACTGAAGTTCTCACCGGTTACTGATATCATAACTTGAGCCGTGATATTGCTCATTCACAGTGCTCGTCTCGTACATCGAATGTCGTCCGGCGTATGGGCGACTCTGCAATTTCACTTCGTTTATACAAATGACAAAAACGACAGCAATTTCAGAAAACAAACGAATTTAGATACACGTCGCTGTTGCTGATGATGTGGATTCGGCAGTGTATTACTCGCGTATCGTATCGAACGACTACCAAAGTCAGCACGCTTGTGATCTGCAAATTTGAATCTTGAATTTACGAAAATTAACTGAAATCAAGAACAGACCGTAATATGCAGGATGACGTTGTAAATCTGGACGCTGTTGTTGGTCTACATAGGGCAAACTTGCATCGTACTGAGCGTAAGGCGCACCAGGCCCAGCCCCACCACCACCACCGTGATAAGCTGATGATGAAGAAGGAGCTCCCGCATGGACGCCGCGGGGTCTAGGGGGAAGGGAGGCATTTCCAGTCACAGCTGCAGTAGACGATGTCACCATCGAGTTCACACCCGCATACGAGTTGCTTCGATACTGGCCATACGGACCGTCCTGACCTGCCGGTACTCCATAAGTACCGTAGTTTAGGTTATCGTTGCGGTAATCATCTCTACGCGATTTTGAGGCACCACGTTGCTGACGATGTTTCGGTGAAACCCTTAGCACCCGACCTTGAAGCTCCTGAAAAAGGCAATTGTGCTGTTGGCAGCAGTTCATATTGCATTTTGTTGTTTAACGTACCATACGATCACATTTCAGAGCCGTCAAGAGGGCTTCTCGCGAGTTGAAAGTGACAGTTGCAGTGCCACGTTTAGCACCATGTCCCTGCTCTTCGCTCAGCACCACACTCAGCACCTGAACTAACCAACCATCATACAACATCGACAAACATCCACAAACAATCTCACAAAACTTACACCGCCCTCTTCACCACCGAACGAATAGAACAATTCTTCCTTGGTCGAATTGTAATTGATATTTGTCACGAATATTTCGAACGGTGCCTGATCGGCGATGTACTGATGATCGGCGTTTTGATAGTCCATCGACGATCGACTATCGTAGGGGACATGATGTCGAGCATAAGGGTGCGATGATCTGGAATCCGATAAACCAGCCAGCGAGGATCTGCGTTGTTCTTGACGAACACGCTGACGTGCGTTATCAGAGGTGTCACGAGCTGATAAGGACGTGTCTCGTAGTTGGTCATTCGCATAACTTTTATCGCCCTTTACACTTGCTTCGAAAGAACTCGTCTGAAAAGTGATCGAATCGTTCCAACAGGCTGCTAACAAATCATACACTGATGGAATTTCATTTGAATACACTATCCCATTTCAAATAGACTGAGAGATAAGATGAGTGTGACTATCACTAATGACCTGTTGAAGGGGTGACTGATCCGGAAATCGGAAGGAATTCTCCAAGGCTGCATCGGCCCAATTGCCAACAGACGACTGGTGCTTATCGAACAACTCGAACAGATCAAATGTCTTCTGATCGCGACGCTTTTTGTTCTTCTGCGTCTTATTCGACTGGGGCATTGCTGCCGTATTGTTATTGTTGTCATTATCACAATTACTGCGTTGCGTTGTTATGTTGTTGTTATTATTATTACTGCTATTCGACGTTTGCGATGGTGCATTATTATTGTCATTATCACTCGTAATCATATCACCTCTCTCCACATTACCGCTCGTATACTGCGACTTATTATTATTGCTGATCTCTGCGGACATTCACGTTTCGTTTCTATTGCTTTCAATTGTAATTTCTTAAATTTCAACGAATCATTAGTCGTTTCGAACAGCATTCAATTACTTCCATTCGATTTATTCACGTTTACTGCATTTTTATTCAGAAACAAATCGATGCGGAAATAAACGATAAAACTGCTTTGCATTCAGTAGTACAACACAACAGGCGTAAACAATTCTATTGCTTTGTTTTCGTTTTCTTTCTTTGAGAAAATAATAAAATATTTCTTAACGAGCATCCAATAAGCAAACGTAACGGAGGTAACACAACAAAACATTCACAACACTTCTATCGTCAGTCAAACGGAAGTGATGAACATCCGCATAGGATGTGATATGGCTCGCAGATTAACGCAAGCCACAAGTTTTCAAAAAAAAATTATCCACATTTTTTTTCAAAATTAACCACATCTCTACTTTTTTCTTCATCCAAAAAAAGGTGCACAAATTTTAGATGTCGATCGTAATCTAATTCCTAGCATCATCGCGTGATTATCATATCAACAATCTGTATATCTCCGGCCTACGCTTGATTTTTATTCTGTTTAAATATAAAACAATATGAACCGCTCTCAAAAACTAGACGAACACATTTTTATTGCTCAGTGAAGTGAGTGATGATTGACTACTGCACGCTTGTGTGTAATCAAAATTCATTATTACCATCAGACTGTATTATCGTCAGACGTTTCTAGTTCATCATAATAATATTATTAACGATGATAATACTATCAAAAAGTTCATGATAATACTACTAGCAATTCATATCAAAAAACTATCCATAGACAAGCAACCAAGCGAGCATCATATGATAAAAGTTTGCTGAATGCAATCAGACTGTCATCTATCTCTTTCGATCGTATCACCACATACACAAACACATTTCAATATCGATTATTCAAATTCGATTCCAATTCAAATCATCTCACGAAACAGTCAAACATAAACAAACAAATAATGTTGGTCAATAATTCGAACCACACAAAACGAAGCAATCGAACGAAACGAATCGATTTAAAAAATTATCATCAAACGTCGAGTCAAATCAAGTGATAAGATATAAAGACAGAAAAAATGAATAATGAATTTTAAATGACGCCAATCGCTAAGTAATAGGTAGCCGAATGATAAGCTTAACTATGCCGCTGTCAAAACTATCGTCTGAATGTAGTGAAGAAACCGGGAACGACGAATATCATTCGCTCAATTTAATTGTACGAAAAGTGATCTCAAGCCAGAAAGAGACATCGCATCGTTACCATGAGCCGAATGAACAAGAAATGCGTGAACTATTATGCACTGAAAAGTGCAGAACGGGAAATAGATAAGTGATTTTTTGCATCGAAAGCGGAGAAATAGTGGAATATGGAACGTCGAAAGAATCGTCGAACGCGGAACGACTTAACGAAAATTGATCGAACGAACGCCAAGTGAAAAACGACAAATGAATAGAACATTCATCGATGGCCTGCCAATGATTTGTAAGCAGCACACGAATACTTCTACGAAACAATGCCCATCCATCTATTCATCCCAACAACAAATCACTCGATCGATAATCGAATCTTTAACACGGTAAACTCGAATGCAACCTTCAAACTCGTTGATAATACTCCATCAAATCAATTCTCTACGATCAACTACTCATCCAAGTGCAATCAAATACAAACATAAGCATGCATCAGTGTAACATACACCTATACAATAACAACGATCGCATCCTGCTCAGAGCAGCAATAGTCTTTTCAAGTGTTTCACGTTATATCTATCGAGTGTAATTCAACGTTGATAACGAGACACCACTACGAATGCACTTAAAATGCAACGATTCCTTACGATTCTGCAAAAAAATTATTTTTCCGTTCGTCCAAAATTGTATTTTTTCAAAACCAAAAAATTCTCCTCTGCTATACCCACTGAACATTCCTATCGAAAATGAGTCATATTCCAGAAATTGTCTCAAATAAACTAATCAATAAAGGCTAACTCTACTTCTCTCAATGCACCCACCCATTCTCAACAATACTCTACATCAGTTTTTTGAGAGAGTATAATTGCAGACAACGTCAATAAAACGTAAATTCCAAACAATAAACTACAACAACACCAGCAAATTCCCAGGTTCATTCAAATGCATCAGATGCTCATTCCGTAGATAAATAAACACTCATAGTTGTATTCAGCTGATATTACAATCAGTAAATAATCACTTCCCGTTGAATAAAACGGCAATCAAACCCAAATATCCCATGTTTATCTCATCGATATGCAATGAAACAAGCTGTCTATATCCCAACAACACCGCTAAACACACCTCAAAAACAACAAACAAAACGATTATGTCTCAATCCAAATCCTCCCCACCTATCCACCCTGTACCAATCGATCGATACATCCCCTGACCAAACTAAACCCAGCTACTACTATTATTACAACGATACCATTCATAATGAACCGTTCCCTTCCACCAAGCAACAACACATCACCATCAAACAATAATAATAAATCTATCTATCTCCATCACTTCTATACTCCACTATAAACGAAAAAATGAATGAATAAACGTAATATTTTCGCCGTATCACCCGAATATTTTCAATGAGTACTGGATATGCTGACATCTCTAAGTCTATCTCTATTAACATCTTATATGAGATGCTTTGGCAGACGGCGCGGAAGGGATAAAAGGGTGATAGATACAAGGCTTTTATATCGCTCACGCCTTCTCCACACCAAGAAGTGCATGTATATCCCTATATTTAAACAGGGATCTAGCTAAATAAATGAGAGGAGTGACAGCGTAAGTTATTATTAAAATTGTGGTTTTTGTTCAAGCGTAAATAACAACACCACCTAATTATTGCGTATACTATACCCCTCAAAATATATATCCCAGTTGATAACGTCATAGGCATATAAATAAGCACCCTTACTTCTAATGATAACAACAAACCTATAACCAAATAGCTGCTGATAACTGACACCAAACACTAATCAAAAGAATATTACTCTGGTTAAGTGAGAGGCAAATGCAAAGCAGATACTACTTTTGAAGAATATCCACACACATGGACAAGCATGCAGCTTCACCCAATTTTGCAGTCATAATAGAAAGCATTCTATCAAACGATAGCATTGACAAGCGATAACGAAAAGCTGGCAAACCGCTTTAAAAAAGCAATCGCGTTTACAATCTGATCAAACGGTATTCAACTCACATTGCTGTTAAGAGCTGAGTGAAGCGATGCAATAGCAATCAATCGTTGAAATGAACGTTTGAAAAGCGACCGGTCGACAGCACTTTTATACTAGACAATGAAGCGGAGGTATTTGCTTGATTAAACGCTGATAACGATAGAATGCCACCGAGAGGCCTCTTTTAGTAAGATTTTAGTGAACAAACTGAATCATTTTCAATTCATCCAACTCCATTGGAAGAATTAAGATGATAACGTTTGATTAATGATAGAACGCCACCGAAAAGCTTCTTTTGGTAAGATTTTAGTGCAAAAAGTGGCATAATGAGGCAAGTTATTGAGAGAACTTTTGATATTTCGAAATGAAAAGGCATTGAGAACATCAACTTGAACATGTAAAATACTTATTCGTTTCAGTGAGAAAAATGCAATTACAGTTCGCCGCGCGATATCCTTCAGAGATTGTAAAGATGCGAAATTAGACGTCAATCTTCTGAGTTTCGATGAGAATTATTTGAGGATTTGTGCTTAATATTGAGCGACAAGCGGAAATTTCGTCGAGATGTGCTGTGAGGTGAGAAAGGAAGAGGGTGATCGCGGAATAAACAACAGAGAGACGAGTGACGAACAAGAAAACATTCGGATAAACGAACAGTGATCGAACACAACAATAACTAGAGAATCCATCTGAATCTAATTTAAAAATCGGAACTGAAGAATGCCTCGAAAGTATTCAAACGGATCTCGAGCAGAACCGATCGTCATCGTCAAATCAAATAACGAAACGACACACAAAGATAATTAAGAATTTATTTTGATGAAATCGAACTGAACTCAACTGAACAATGCTTGAATGTTGCGATAATGTCCAAACAAAATCACTCTTATTCAAATAAGAACGAACACCAAAGTAAGAATCAGTTTCCAAAAACACGATCGAATTAATACCAAAACACATCACGAAAATAATCATTTCATAACAAAAACTGAATCTCAAAACCGAACGCATCGTAAAACGAACCAACAGTCAAAGAAGTCAATCGAATTTCCATCCACTCAACTCAACAGAATCTTCCGATCAGTCAACAAATTTTATTCTACTCCAATCCCACTTACTGATAACAACAATAAATAAGAACAATTTTCCTTTCCATCGAACAACCGGTGAAAATGATAATGAGAACACGTTTGAGATTGACATGATAACAATTCAGATAACGAAATCTAGAACACTGGATAATTTAACAAACTTACATATAAATGGGTGCAGATAAGCAAAAAAACAAAGTAACTGTTGAGACAAAGCATCGTTATAACCAACTACAATTTTCAATTCATCAGCAAGGAGTGTCCAAACCAAAACAGATCCTTCGCAATGAACTCAAAATTGAATTCAGCTCAAAACTCAGATCAATTTAGCTATCGGATAATGCAACGGCAACGATAACTCAATCCAATTTGATTCGTTCATTGAAATGCCATTAAAACATAATACTGATAACGATAACAACAATAATATGTAGTAATAGGATGCTATAAGGAAGTTGGAACACAAAGGTTCAGATAAAGCATCACCATCGACATCAAGCGAGCTAGCGTTCAATGAAGTGCTTTTATACCGAATGAATCAAGCGAAACGCAGAACAACATAACATGACATTACATAACAACAACAACATAACAATTATTATAATAATAATGATTATTATTTACTCTCTATATTCCGCCCTTCCACTCTCCTTTATGCAGCCTCTTGAGGCACCTCCTGGGCACCATCCCCACTCGCAGTTCCGGCCTTAGGTTCTGCATGTCCATTCTCTGCATTCTCCTTATCCTTACCAACTTCCGCGCTTTTTTCCGCTTTCTTCTCGTCTTCCACTTTCTTCTCGTCCTCAGTATCCTCGAGATCTGGCATATCTGAAAGGTGCGAGGAAATGATTCTTCTATCGAATTTCAGAAAATTCGATGGAATAGGAAATTCGAGTTTAACTCAGTTGGAAAATTTTCTGGAAAAGGAACAGATACCTTCAGTATCTTCGTCTTCATCATCGAAATCGTCCAAATTTGGCGCTCCACCAGCCATACCCCCCTGATCTCCACCCATATTCGCCATATACTTATTAAAATCGAACCCTCCCGGTCCACCGGCGTCCAAATCCTCCTCTTCATCATCTTCGTCTTTCCACTTATTGAAATCCACTTTTACCCAAGCAACCTGAAATGTCACTCAAAATGATTTATAATCAATTACCACCCAAATAATTCCAACAAACATTATCGCAGCACGAACCTTTCCGGTACCCTTCAGCAGTCGAGGCCACCAACCAGCAGCCTCTTTATTAATAACCAGTTCCAAATTCCGACCACTCGCACTTTTGCGGTAATCCGTCTTGATATCAGCGTAGAACTCAATCGTTGCCTCATACTGTGTCTCCGCGCCAGCATATTTGCCCCTTAAACGCTGCTAGATTATCATGTCACCTCTGGTACCATCTTTGGTTTAACGGATGCAAACTGAAGTCATAGTCAATACAGCACTAACAACAAAACTCACTTAACATGCAGGTTTTTAGCGGTGATGTCGAGTGCTTCCACTTTATCGACCTCGATCGTTAGAAACAGCAACTGCTCACGTTGTGCCCACTGCACTAAAGGATTCAACGGTTTCGTTGCCATTATCCAATATTTGAAAGCTGAAAGCAAACTCGATTCCAAACTTCAAATCAAATCATCAATCATCACTTCATCCACCGCACCGAACAAGACAAACAGCAGCCAACAATGCATCATTACCTAATGTTATCAACAAAACAATTATCACTCAACGCTGAACTTGAATAGGAAATTGTGAAATTTCATAACGCAACACTAATTTGAAGTTTTTCGTTGAATTTTGCAATAGCAAGCAAAACGCTATGAACACCCCGTAAATGCTTAATTCAACAAGCGGTTTCAACAACAAAAAGGTACTTATCGCACCCTCATCATTCACTTCTATAAGTTCCAAACCCAAATAAAAAGTCAACCAATAACTGCTATCATTCGGTGGCACGCGTTCCAATGCGCTCAACTGCGAACCGACAATCCGTTCGGAACTTTAATCGCTACAAAACAATCGCCACACACTAACACATCGAAAAATCGCCTGAGAGCCTGCCTCGAAGAATCGCTCGTCAAAGTAACACACCATTAATACGCAAATCAAACCAGACCAACTTCAACAAAACGATATTTCTGCACTGAAGTTTTGTTTCGACGGTCTCACACTGTTTTACTTCAAGGCCTCTAGAGGACTTCAAAGCATCGGAATGCTTAAACCCACCCATAACCAAAAATACCTCCCAAATTTTTAATATACCCTTCTGAGAGACAATGCGACAAGTCTCGCAAACCTCTCAAATTTGCAACGATACCAGAGGATCGCCTTCTACGATAATAAAATCTGTTTGCAACACTCGTTATCATTTCCCGTCGACGAACCAAACTGTCGAAAAAGAATGCACAACCAAAATTGGATATAAAGTATATTTATTTGCAACGAACACAAAAATGAACGACAGAACATAAAATTGTGCACATCAATTGATGAATAAACAAACGGCAATCGAACGAAACGTATCAAATAATTTATAATCTTAAGAACATGTGCTGTCTATATCAAACGTATATTCTATATCAATTTTTAAGTTCAGAAGCCGACGAATACAAACAAAAAATATTATGAAGGGTGTAATTCAAAAAGTTTTAAACTAATCCAATAAGCAAACTCAAATTCTCTAACAAAATACTTTCCTAAATGCTCAAAGAATCACATCATTTTCTTCCTCAAACAACTCTGTCCTGTTCGTTCCTCCCAAAGAAATGCTCATATCTCAAAAAAAAAGCTGTGCAACTGAAATGAAACACTTTCAAATGCACAAATCAATAGGTAATCAACAAATGGCAATTATCTAAAGGTAAGGCAACCTATTATACCCTATTGTATTATGTCATTAAAAACGATCCATTGCAATATAGTCAGATGTAACCATATATATATTCATTCAATTGATACATCAATAAAAATTTCGGATGGACATATGTATATCAGGATAGCATAACGCCAAAAGCAACTCTTCAACAATTTATTACATCCCTTCTATATTCCACTCTACAAACTAAATTTACCGCAGTAAAAATCAGAATTTTTTCACTTCCATAAACCCTTCCTAGTATAACGAGATTCTCTACGTCAAAGTGTGAAATATCAGCTGAGTTGAATAAGTTCTTTGTGCAGAAACATGGTGATGATAATAATGAAGTTAATGATAACAATGTAATGATTAAAAAATAAGATCAATTTTCATCATGAACGAAACGAATATGCAATTATGATCAGAGTCAGCAACAGCCACGGCAATAACAAGTATCTACCCATACAACACCGTCATTCAAATCATGTTGCTATAACAATAATTATATCAGACTGCATTATCCACTTTTGAATAACAGAATGGCCACTTGTCCCAGATAGAAATATATGAAATGTTTCGTCTCATGCGTCACGTACGATCCGAAGTTCCTTCCAACGATACAATGCCATGTTGGATTGTACTTCTTGTCGAATTCCTTCTTTATGTACGCTGCGATATCCTTCTCGATGTTATACCTTCAATTCAATTATTAAAGTCACCGAAAGTCAATGAATCGGACAAATGTGCCGTCGTCTTTCAACGACAGTGATCAAAGATGCAAGAGTGTGTGCGTATAGAATCGAGGAACGACGATATAAGTGTTCATGAGAAACTGAACGAGAATGAAAATAAGAGGAATATTTTTGGCAGAGAAAAGAGATGAAAGCGATTGGAAAATTCCAAAAAAAGATGGAAATCTATGCAGAGAGTGTCTGTTCCATTGCGTTCCAGAGAAACGCTAGCGATAATCCATATTAATGCATGCCTTCAATCGAGAACTACTCACGAAATGAATCGTTTGCACCAAAACGCAATCCATATTCTCCTATTACAGTACATCTGTCATAATGACAAATCAAGCGATTAATCACATCCGTCAGCAAGCTAATATTTGTCTACCGTTCCACCAAACAACTAACTCTTTCAATTAATTGGCGTCTCTGTTGTTCTTACCAAATTAATCGTTGAAATCAAGCAAGATGGTATCTACTGAATGTTCATAGCAATATCTATTCCTAAAATTCACCACATTTCAACGGAAAAGTTCAATCAAAGTCCAAAGCAATTCAAAAAGTTTTCGTTGAGTTGACATAAAAATCTCGCGAAGCATCACAAAAACACCATTTGACTTAAATCAAGCAGCACACCGCTCATAACAATGTCAGTTATTCGATATTCTCTTTAAAACAAATGCGCTTTTCTTCGAGTAGTATGCCACTCAGCTGCACTTCATGCCAACATACGCAACACGTTCACAACTATTCAAGAATATCAAAATGAATCGAATACAGCAACCAAGTGGTGAAAACTAGTCAAGTTTTATAATAGCGCTACCGAAAGGAAGAAGCATTCCTGCCAGTTTTTGTGACAGCTTACACCGCTTTTGCATTTCGTCTCCTCTTCTTCTCACAGCCAATCACCATCCTTCACTTCAAACACCCATCATATCTACATCCGATAATCAATCTCAAGATCAGCATTTATTCATTGAAAAACGATTTTATCAAGATTCAAATAAACTTTAGGACTAAGAGAAGGTATTTACATCGTCCCCTTAAGATGACAACTGCCCGATTTGCCCACAAATCAGAATGAACGGATACAAGAACAAATAAATGAAATGAATCGATCGTTTTTAAGAGAACAGCGATTGAGGAATGTCGACGAACTTGTTTCGCTCAATGTCTCAAACACTGCCGCAAATTTAAAAAATTGCAAAGAGCTACGCATCACGAGCATTATTTAACAATCTCTCTTACATTATTCTATGCCACGTATTACACATATCTTTTGAATGAATGTTCACGAAACAACAATTTTCAGATTGCATCTTCAAGTGCTGCACAAAGAATCGCCCAACATTATGATTCAACTTGATACAACCATTTTTCTATTTCATATCATTCATGACTGAATCACTCTCAACAACACATCAACAGAAGAGTATTGAAAAAAATGAGATCTTTTCAAGTTTCCATCAATTTTCAAATGGAAAAACGATAAGTTGACAACTGAAAAGACAAATCCTCAGAGAGCAGGGGAAAGACATTGTGGCTTCAAGATAAGACAGTGTGGCATATGCAGTGGCTTCAAGAGAAAAATATCAGGTTTATAAGTGTTCAAGGTTTATAAGTTATCAGCTTTTATATCAGTATCAGTTTTAAGTTTATCACTTATCAGGTTTATTTCTATCTATCAACATATCGAAAATACAAAGTTTGTGGGATTCATCGGAAAATGAAGGTGATAGATTGTGGTTGTTGATTACGGCTGAATAGCGCGGTGCTCTATCTACCTCTGTTCAATTCAATAACAATGCATCAAGTGAATAATGCAACAAGCATTTCAAAACATCAACTCAGATGGTCTAACTAGAACCCTGACAATGAGAGACGAATACATCAGCAATAAATAATTCTCGAATGAACAAACGAATGCATAAACAATGAAACAAGCACCAACTTTTCTAACGCCTGCGTCGCACAATCGATCGCATCCTGCTGCATATCCTCGGACATGTCTGCATTTTTGATCACGGCCTTTCTATCAGTCATCTCTGCACAATTCAAGCCTTGATCAGTTACCACCTGAACGACCAATCACCATTTCGATAAATCCGAATCACGAAACAACAACAAATACACGAACTCAACAAAGCAACCCTCAAAACAGCACAAGAACAATCACATTTACAGTTACTAAGACTACTACTTCATCTGGCTAACGTTAGTCCCATTCGCAAAGGACGATAACGGAGAAGAGATAACAGATAATAATTCCTCTCAAATACTACATAAATAAATATTTTTGAGTGCCACGTAAAGGCCGCCTCCTCGAAATGCATTAACCAATCAGCATACACATTGCCTGGCAACTGATAGCGGCATCCCATAGCAGCATCTCGCTATGCAAATGTTCCTGAAAAAATCCTCAAAATGTCAAGATATTCCAACATAAAATCTCAATGGTTCAGTCGCAGGAAGCGAGTCGAAATCGGAGAAGAAATCGCCTGTGAAACACTCCTCTCGAAGAGCAGAGATGGGGTGAGAGGGGTGTCGGTGAATGAGGCAATTAAGTAGTGAACAATGAAGAAGTGAATTAAAACGACAAATAAATTATTTGAATGAAGTGATCTGCTATTCACGTATCCAACTGCTGAGAATGCATCTCGAGTTATACTCACCAAGAGCTGATTTAATGTTCAGACAACATCTCGGAACATAATATCTCACTGAGAATATACATATGTCCTCAGTAAGAATATCATGTTTGAGCGATATTTTTAGGCAGTAGAGAAGAAGACGTATATTCTTATTGAAGATATAACAATATATCTTTATCCTGCTCTCTTCATTCCCAAATCAATAGATTCACGTTGAATCTATGACGCAAAATCTTGCCTCGAGATTAGAATTCCATAATTTCATGGCTGATACCCGAAGAATTTACGTGGACGTTGCCTCAGGGCTGTCGAGGAACAGAACAGGTGTTAACATATCCTCATAGTGGCATTCTTTGAGCGTAATCCCTTTCACTTGTCTCCATTGAACATTTCCGTCTGATCAGGTCATTCATTCATCTCTCCCTTTCATATGGATAGGATTTGAAGACTGCAGTGAACACGTTGAGGTAATAGGGGTAGTAACATCACTGGCTGCCTTCATATAAACAATCGAAAGAACGTCATTAAATCGAGTATGTCCCATAAAATTATTTATTACTTGATGCTGCTCTACTGCTGACTCTTGTGTTCGCGAGTGATATTTGGACAAATAGAATTTGAAACGTATTAAACCATCCATCCCGTTATATCTTTCTTACACATTCTGCACTTAGACACATCAACTCGTAATTTCATTATCGATAGTAATGCTCACATTATTATAGACTTAGTCTGATTATATTCATTTGCAATCGTTATAATGATCGTTGATGCTAGTGCATAATCATTTTTTAAATGAACACTGCACATAAAAAGTGCATCACCATGAAATTATCACACTTCATCAGATGTCACACACTATCTGCATCAGTGCTCTACCATCTCATTCATAAATCATCATTTGAATCACAATCTTCAAATGTCTTCATTATAATTACACTTCTAACAAGGAATAAATACGATCTTCTGATTCTTTTCCACGTTACCTAATCGCTCGAAACTGCATTCAATAACGAAAACGTCCTCTTGTTATGGTTCTTTCATTCACTTTTCCCTTCCTCATCGAATCATATCAACGATTCCTCACAATTCTCTACTCGCATAATCTATCAACGTACGGGAATCTATCAACATAAATAAACCATTCGTAGGACATCACCAAAGCACGACCAACTGTATCACCAATTCAGCAAAGTATCTCGACGATAAACATGAATCTATTTCCATTTCTTTTTATCATTTTAAAATAAAACTGATCGTGAATCAATTATTTATGTAAGTTACTTCTAAAATTCCACCGATGAAAAATGTTCAGAAAGCAAGTATAAAGCAAGGATGATAATCAATGAGGAAACATTACAGTAACCGTTCAACTGATATTGAAAGAAATAAACAATAATAAACACTAAAAAAATAAATAAAAAATAAATATTATTTAAACACTTTTTGATTATTTGAACAATAAAGAAGTAAACACTAAAAAATATCATTTGAACACGTTTTCACGACGAATGAAACTTTCGTAAGTTATATCTCATTATTTGAGAAAAATCGAACGACAAAATATGTATTTTTGTGAATAAAGTTTAATTTCCTGAAGGAACCCATTACTCATCGAGATCACTGCTATTCTCAACGAACTGATACACAAATATTTGGTGTGTGAAGAAACAAATTTAAGCACTTTTATTTTAAAAACTGATTACAATAAATGTGTACGCAAATTATCCTTATTTGTTTACAGCAGTGGTTGTCAGCTAGAGAGCTCTATTACATCTTCGATGGCCTGGAAGTCCGTCAATAAAATTTCCCAATTCCTACTCGCTCGAAAGCATGTATTCCCTACCAGCGTGTTTTTTTTTTCAGAAACTAACTTTCATAAAATTTGATGCCTCACGAAAATCTCTTCCAAAGCATTCGAAGGAACACAACAATTTAGTTTTTTCCATACGAATTCAAAACTTTTGGGCAATTCGAGGCAAAAATAAAGAGAACGAAACGCTACAACATAATCATAAAAATTACGTATCACTGCAAAAATTATCATTGTTTGATGCACTGAAAAGTTTCAAATAGTCACAATATGTACTATTAACATCAGAGCGTAATCAAAATAAAGCGAAAACAATTTTAACAATTTCAATAAATAAGTAAAAAGTGGGAACTAATAAAACGATAATCAACAGCAATGAAGATCAAATAAAGCAAAATACAGTCTCAGAAAGGTACAATGAAATCAACTGATTTCTTCGATTACAAGAAACACAATCTATTAATCACTCAAACCGACGATCGGCTAGTTTGAACAACACTCACAGTTGTTGGAATGTTCGACCACTGAAATGAATAACGTATCGTAGAATAAATGAAAGATGACAATAATGATAATAAGATGCAAAAGAATCACTCACGAGAACGTCTTCTTCTCGATCCTTCCCTCAGGTCTCGCCCGATTCAAAACCTTCAAGAAATCTGACGTTTTCGCACGCATACGCGAATGCATATAGGCCTGAATTTCAAATAGAATCACTCGTTGAAAGAACAGATAATGAGATCATACCTTAGAGCATTTGATATGGTAATGAAGGTAGTCACGGAATGTATGTATCAGATTGATGGTGTTATCGCGTGCGTTCTTGTTCGTATGGCGTGGGAAGAGTACTGAATAAGTTATCGTTATCATCACTCAATCACGAAAACAAGCGAGAACATACCGAACGTGATATAACCGACATTATCACCGACACGTGCATCTGCACAACTTCTCAGTTCGAGTGGGGGTTCGCCGACCGAGTACAGCACTTGAGGCGCGGTTTGCGACGCCTTTCGTCCCTCACGGAATTCCTGTACACATTCATTCATAACAAATTTTCTGCACCAAAAAATAATTATTCCAAAAAGAAAACAAAATCAAAAACCGAACAAAACAAACCTGCAGAAATAGTTTCCCAATGATCACATCGTCCGGATCACGGAAAATCGTACTGAATATCACCGTTACGCGATCCGCTTTCGCTTCAATATAACTGAAACAACGCTCAAATTAAACTGAAACACTGAATCAGAGAAATTGAAGTTGCAAAATAAATGTATTCGCACGTGCCTTTTAAATTCCAAACCAGATCAATCACAAAATCCGAATGTCAACTTGTTCAAAACAACACAATTCCCTCTCGGAACACACAAAACAATAAACCCAAATCAAAACAGATCTGCAACCAACAGCGTTTCATCATCCCGGTAATGAATAACCGCCCGTTTTTGCCCCTCTTGACCATTCGCTTGGAAATCGAAATACTTCTCAAACACGGACGCAAAACAATTGCGTTTCAGATGCGATGCTTGCCAGATTATATGATCAATGTCTTCGGGCAGGGCGTTCAGATCGTATAATATCGACACGTTATAGCCTGGCTCTGGCTGAGACATCAGATAATTTGCATATTCTCGTTTCAGCAACTGCAATCATATCATCAAAATACTTCATTGCACACAATTTTCCAATTCAACAAATCTCTCTACACGAATATAAAAGTGAAACAAACAATATTGGATATGGAAAAGAACAGACTCACGTCATCAGCGCCGTGCTCTTGTAGATCTTTATAGAATTTCAGTGAAATACTCAACTGAAATGAAGAGAACGATTACACTTACGTTGGAAAAAGCCAAAAGATGACGAACTATAAATGTAACAAACGAATCGCTAACCATAATTTTATATCGATCCGCATCCAAATTCGATATGTGATAAACAACGCCGTCAAAATCCGCAAATCGCACATCCACCGAATCGGGCTTGTTCCTGAAACCAAAACATTGTCCAGTGAACATTCTCAAGATCACCGCCCACCAAATTACCACATGTACCAGATAGATACAGATTACAATCTGTAAGAAATTCACAACTTCACACAGAATTCACTAAGTTTTTGAAGAAAGTGACTCGAAAAATGGAATAATATCTCACCCCTGTTTGACGGCATTGAATTTCAACTCAAGCACTTCGGTGATTATTCGATTGTTCTGCTCGAGAATTATCATTTTCAGTATCAGTCACTATACTCTTCTTTTCCCGATTCAGCTATAGATGATGCTATAAAACACATTTATTTGTTAAATGAACGCCTAATCAAAAAACAACACCTTCGTTCATGACGCACATCGAGAATAACGCACAAATCAGTAACATCTCAAAGTGTCTCTGCCAAATACCACTCAAACAATCCTTCCAACCATCTTATCACTATCGAAATGCGCTGCGCAATCACAAATCACAACAAAACAATCTAACAATAACAAAAAAATCAAGAACGTACAATTCAAATCGCAACAATAATCACCACAAAAATCGCACCCCACCAACGCAACACAACACCGTCATGAATCATTCCACAGTATCACTACGATCCACTCACTCAAGTGATTGATCGATAACGAACAACAATTCAATAACGACACACTAATAAACCATAAAATAATAACTCCCGAACAACCAGATACGCTCCCAACACAATTCTCAGACCACTAAACAATATTCATTTAGATACTTACTAAAAGATTCAAATTGTAATCGCTACAAAAAATCACGACAACCCAAAAGAAATGCGAATAAGACACAAAAAAGTGAAAGAATATAAAATGTAAATAAACCACTCGTTCCATCCCATCGCACACACATAACTCCTATCAAAAGAGCACCCATTCTATATTATCACTTCGCTCAATACTTCTAATTTAGTTATAAATGAAATGGGTTACTGGCGTAGCCAAGACTATTTTCGGGAGGGGAACGTCCCCTTAGCAATCAGTATCACAATTCTACCCCTTTCAAAGGTAACCACACCAGAAATGACCCTACAAAAAGCAATCATCAAACAATACCAAATCATAATCACCACAAAAAGTATCCCTCAAAATCAGTGCAATATAAAATGAAGGATTTCATAACCTTAACTTTGCAAATGAGAGTTTTACCACTCATTTGATATGATCTCTTCTCGTTCTGATATTTTATTCAACAATCAACCAATTACAAATATGACAATGTCAAAACATTACAATCACAAATGTACAAAACAAAGAGATCACAACAACGAATTCAATATTACACAACACATCAATATGATGTTCAAACAGCACGATACTCTACTTCAGCGTTATTGAAATGATACTGATTTCCTCCTTGGGTCGTCCACTCTTCTCGTAAGTGCTCACTTGACTTATCTTTTGAACCACGTTGAAACCCTCCGTCACCTAAACTCATCAAACACAAATAATTACAATACGCAAAATATACAACCATTTCACATCCAACCACAAATACAATCAGACCAATCTCCTCACCTGTCCAAAAAGAGTGTTTTTTCCGTCCAGCCAATCGGCCGGTATGACCGTGATGAAGAACTGCGAGCCGTTCGTGTTCGGACCGGCGTTAGCCATCGACACCATGAACGGTTTGTCGTGTTTCAGTCTCGGATGGAATTCATCCTCGAAATCGTCGCCCCATATCGACTGCCCACCAGTTCCCTTCCCGGTCGGGTCGCCTGTCTGCAATCATAATAAATCGAGAATGATTCCACCGACAACAATCGAATCCAACCAACCTGTATCATGAAGCCTTTAATAACACGATGGAACGTGTGCCCGTTATAATAGCCCCGTCTCGCATGCGTACAAAAGTTCTCGACAGCTTTGGGACACTCGTGCGGATGCAATTTAATATGAATATCGCCATAGGTCGTGTGTATGATGGCGTGATCGGTGATACGCGACTCGGGAAGGTCTTGCTGCAAAGATGCACTTTGAAAGAGCAACGATAAAAGACCCATTAACATAAAACTAACTACTTGTTTAAACCATCAAAACAACTCCCAATAAAATGAATAACTCCCAATTTTCTGATCCACAACAGAGCACAACCAATCAAAATTCATTCACCTCCACAGCCGTGATAATATCCTCCTTCGTCGGTTTCTCATTGAACACATCACGTCCCATTCCACTCCCGTCCACACTGTCTGCTTCATCCACCGAATATGGCTCTGCGTTTGTGAACAGATAGAAACGATTCTTTTTATACGCACACGCTACCTGAAATAACAAACATAACATTTACCTCTCAACAAATTATTTCTAGAACAAACAATACAACAAACTAACAATCATCGGATCAGGCTCACTCCTTCTCAAGTTCGGATTTTCAGCTGCCTCCGTTTCCACTGTTGCTGCAGCACCCTGAAATCTTCACCCGTCAACCAACACATCACCATAAAAAATTCAGTACAAAATGACCATAACCAACCCCACCTGCAAGCGTTCCCTAACATCTGGTACGGCACGACATAACGAAACACCCAAAAATCGAATATTCTCTCCTTTCCCGATCTCTCGAACTGTTTCGTCGGTGAACAGATTCACCACCTGAAGTGAAACGTGCATGACTTCATCAATGAAACGAATCCACAAACAACTCACTTTGATACCGATTGGTGTCGGATATATCAGAAAATTACTCGTCTCATCGAAACAAATCGACATATGCTGGAATGTGTTCTCATCCCGATCCAACTCCTTTTCCAACGCTACGCGCCGATTCCATTCCATATTTTGTAGACCGAAATGCCTTCAAAAATCATACAATAATGATAGCAATAATAAAATAATCACAACAATAACAACAAAAATACTACTTATTCAGCTTTGCTTGTTCCATGTACGACTGTAATGTCTCATCGATTGTTTTCTGCAGTTTTCCACTCATGAAGTCGAATATTCTAATTCGGCGATCTATGCCCACCGCAGCGAAACGTCGACCATTTGGCGCTATCACCAAACATCGCGGTGCAGATTTCAACTGCAAACAATGAATTCGCTACAAACCATTCAGAAACACGTCTATATCTCTTGTATGAATATAAAACTCGTCGCATTTAAGCACAAACCTTCACGAATTCATACAAATCTGTATCGGTTTTGTATTTCCAAGTGATATTCGTCGGAAATTGGAAATCATGCTTAGGACCTGACCAATACTCGAGCATACCAACTATATCAATGGATATCACACAATCAAACACCGCATTATACTGAAAGTTTCTCAGCTGTCAGCATCCAGCACTACAACGATGAATAAGAGTAACAATAACAACAAACAACAAGAATCCAACTCACTTCAATGATCCCAATAGGTTTGGAATGCAGTTTCTCGATGATATTAATGGGTTTGTCGTCACCTTTACCATCGTAAATAAAAATGCGACTCGATTCCGAATCAGTAACTGCTAGCGCTTGCATAACATCATTACCTGAATAGTCGATGCAATGCCGATAATATCAACGATAAATGACCACAAAATAATAATTACAATAATAACCTTGATGTATCCACGCTGCTACCTTCGGCGCAAAATCCAGTTTGAACATATTGATCATATCGAAATTCGGCACATCAAATATTTTCATCGATTTATCTTGTGTGCAAACAGTCACCATTAACGTACCATTATGATTTATGGCTATATGTGAAAATCCATCTGAAATTTTATTCAAATTCAGTTTGGAATCGTGAATTCATTCCTCATGAAGATAAGTGATCAAATGAGCATGTAAAAGTTAAGATGAAACGATAAAACAGTAGAAACTAACAAAGATGACATCTAAAATGTTTGACGAATTCAATTCCTTCAGAATGTTTCTTCTTCCATAACTTTAAATGGCCATCCACACTGGCTGTTATTATGAAATCTGTTCTGAAATCGAAAACTTTATGTACATCTATTACCTCGATTAGAATAAACGTCAGCCATACAATAAGCTCATTATCACTTTTCTGTAATAAGAAAGAAAATAAGTACGAACACTGTGGCGATAGCATGAGATATTGTATCACGATGCATAAACGATTTCTCATACTGTTGGGCACGTGGTATGGCACGAAGATAGGTGGACTCGAAAGGTAGAGCTGAAACTGGACGATATCAATCGAAAAATAATAGCACTCAACAAAATTCAGCCGTTTGAACGATAAAAAATAATGATCGCTAAAGTTTTGTGAACTTAACAGAGTATGAAAATAAACAGATGAAGCCTTAGAATGAAGTAAAACAAAATAAGAAACCTTTCGGTTTCGGTTTCTTCGAACTGAGTCCATTGCTTTCCGCATCTCCGTCTCCTTCATCTCCTTTCGATGGATCAGCTGATCTTTTTACCATATTATAATCACAAATTCACTCAAATAAAACGATCAGTAATTAGAGGAATACCATAAAGCATGCATTCATTAGCACGAATACGCGTAAACTTAAAACATACTGCATATATATCCTCAAGAAGGGAACCGATCTAATAATTTTGTCGTTAAAGGTTTATAGAATCAAAACGGCATTTCGTTCGGACACATTCGCAGCTGAGCGGGTACTTACTGACTGCAGTGACGTCTCTACACTAATCGTAAGCAATCGCATAAAACAGTTCCAAAAACAGGACATAAAGAGTAGGATGGAACAGAACAGTTGAGGGATTGAAGAGAACAGAACAGAGCCAGATATATTTTCAGAAAGCTGAGATTCCTCTCGATTAAACGGTATCGAAATATGCACATGTTTGTGGGCAAAACTGAGAAGCAAGGACTCTCCAATATTGTAATGGAGCGCTTCTTTAAGAATTTTCACTGACACACCTTCAGAAAATTGAGGATATCTGAGTAGCGTGGCATATTCGATTGGACACATTGTATATTTTTTGAAAGCTGAGATTATTCTCGATTAAACGGTATCGAATCATGCACATATTTGTGGGCTAAACTCAGATATGACACATGTCGTCACGAAATACAATCATCTCACATAGCCTTGCATCCACTTAAACTAATTATTCTTAAAGTGATTATTTCGAATTACAATTAAAATGCTATTTATATGAATGACCAAAAACAAAGTATCCATTTGATGTAATTCTGATTAAACTTTGCAGTAAATTACAGTAATTGATAAGGTTGTTCAGCTACGATAAAAGTGAGTAATCAAAAACGATGAGTTAAAATATATCAACAAATAATTTCATTCCAGTAACACCAATAGAAGCAGTCACCGAAGCGTAAACTACCATATCAGTGGAATGACACATTCACTAAGAACAATAATTAATAACAATGAAATAAAAGGAATGAATACAATACAATCATGATAATGATATCAATAGAACGATATCTCAAGAAATATCTCCACGGGAATCGAGTGGTTTTGTTCAGTTGAATAACTAGGCCATTAAGAACCACATATACGATAAATTTATTTCATTGTGATGAATTCCAACTAATTTTATATCAGATACTCTTCGATTTATTCCACATCAAATGCATCTCGAATGGTGGATAAATCTGATTGATTACTTTCCATTACAAAGAAAAATTCTCGTGGATTATAATCTTGCGCACATAGAAATGACTCGTTCAGTTTATCCATTCCTCCACGTTCACTTCATTCTGTCACGAAACCTTCGATTCACTCAATAATGCACAAAGTACAGCATCGACTTCTGAACTGCATTTTAGTTTACTTGATTTTCGGACGAGTAAATTCACTGTCTCCAACCGATTTCAATTTCCGTTATGATCATGCGGGTTTCGTGATCGCTGTTCCGAAAGGAGTCACTCTCAGTGGGTTTTTGTTGAACATCTTTCGAAAGTTTCTCTTTTGATGTCAACTTTTCGGTCTCATTTTTTCAGTCTTTTATGAAGAGTATTCACGGATGTTTCGTTTTTGAGAGTTCATCCGCCAATTGAAAATACATCAAGAAATAATCTCATTCCAGTAACACCAATAAAAGCAACTTCCGTTTTTTACAATTCGTCAACAATTGGTTTCTGGACGGGTCTTGCGAGTGGAACGATTAATTTTACGCAGGTTGATCGATTCATCGCGATATTTTCTGAGTGCATCAAGCAGTTTCACGGTTCATTTCGAAGATATTCACTGCAACATATGAATTTTTGTGTGAAATTGAATTAAACTGTACGAGTGATGATTATACGTTCGTTTCAACAGGCCAATTTTCCCAGTCATCCGGCCACAGTGGTTGACGTCGAGCTAAAGATTCCGGGTTCATTACAAGATCGAACGTTTGCAATCGACATTTTATATGAGGGCAATTTAGATGCGCGGTATTGTGAAGATACGGAACGATTTGTCGAGATCCATCGATTTTTGGTCAATAATTTATCTGTTCGCTCATTCATCTCGTTCTTTATCGAATACAAAACAATTTCAGTTACCGGCTCGTAAAAACTTCTACGTGAAATCGTTCAAAAGGCGTGATATCAGCATTATTGACGAATATGAGAGTATCGTGGGACGAGCCATAAGGATCATTTGTCTGGATTGTCACTTCAGAAGTGAAAAAAATGGAGGGTGTTCTTTGATTGGCAGAAGTGGTTAGTTATTATTGTTAGTAGTAGTATTAGCTATTGTTACCACTCAATCTTCAGAAGATGATGTATATGTGGAACAGGATGAAATACAGCCAAACAATTTGCCCTATTTCCCGATGGAATTACCGCCGGGTGCAAAACTGCTTGTACGCGATTTATACCAGAATAGCGATTGGTCACGCAATTCAGCGAATTATAATTAAGCATCTTTATTATAATAATCCTAACTAAATATATACTGATGCTTTTACCCAACGTTGTTTAGTTATGTATCATCCATCTGTATTATCAATATGATCACTGTTATCTCTGGTTACATTATCATATGATCGCTGTAATATCAATTACGATCTGTCAGAAGGGCCTGCAACTCGCCCAATAATACCACACGCGATCGCTTTCCCGACGTTTCCATCGAATCTGCTCTCGATGGTATTCATGTCGCCTCCATCGTCCCTATTCTCGAATATCACCACCCCCCTACCAATCACGCTATTTCTACCGAACAACGTCACATACCGGTTATTTGCATCCTCGTACTGAAACATTCAATCATTTCAACAACATTTCATGTATTCCACAAATACAAATCACTTCAATTTAACAATCTAACAAACTTTCACGAACCATTCCATCGATGATATTTCCTAAAGTACCGACTCGATGCATTGGCTTGTTAAATGAAATGTGCTTAGAAATGCGGTCTGGATTGAAAGTATAACCCATACTTTCGCATCCATTTTGCATGTTACCCCAATCCACTATCGCTATTCCGTGCTCACCAGGTATTCCTGATTGATTAATGATATTATTATTAGGATTGCGTGACATTTGACGATTCTTATCAATTTTGTTACATTATATTACTGTTATGGTTACGGTAATTGTTCAAATAAATTCCTAAACTCACCAGTGATATTCGCATGAATCAAGCAATGACGGCTTGGTGTGAACTTTTGTTCGAACCAAATAAATCCTTTGATATCACCTCGTGCACTTCGAATTTGAGCTATTGCATAGCGACTCTCTTCTGTGAACAGGATATTGTGAACTACAGAATATTATGCAATACTGTGAAATACTGCATAATAGCTGTAAAATTACAGCGAATCCACAGTGGTTCTATGATAGATTAGACTGTGGAAGAAAGGAATGGCACGATGGGGATTCGTGAGGTTTTTAAAGTGTGAACAAAATTGAAGACGTGGGATATTGTTTGCGGAAATGGACGCGTATGTTTTAAGAAAGGGAATTTTTGCTTGGAATAAAGATGAGAGAATTGTGGTTACTAACCGTTTGGCGAGGTATCTAATCCCTCACCGAATAAGCATCTCGTGAGAATATAAAACACATAAACAGCGAATAACATTTTGATAGAATCTGGGGCGTTTGAATGGTATTTGAGTGGGGGTTCGTGGAGAAAGAAAGGTGCGTTTTATTGTGAGGATATTTATGGAAGTGCAGAGATGTTTGTTGAAGATAAAATTAATGAGGTGAATGTTAACATCAAACAAAGATAACGATTTATTGAGATTTCATTGCGATGGTGTCACTTTTGGAAGATTTATTTAGTGAATTGTTTATACAACGCAAATCGTTTAGTTTATCTGATAGATGAAGATAGGTGAACGTTTTTGTGGTTGTTTGAAGTTATCATTCTGACCTGGTTTTCGCGGTTTGTACACGAGAGTACATTCACCTTTCGCTGAAATATTGTCACTTCCTTCGTGCAATTCAAAATTCCTAGTGAAAAAGCTGATACTGTGCATCTCTTTTGACAGAAAATCCAGATTTATTTATGATTACAAGTGGGGAATGTAGGTTGTGAAGCAGTTCATAAGTAATGACAGTTTGCAGGAAGCAATTAGGAATTCATTTTACTACTTTTCCTTAATAAATATCATTTAATAGATATCATTTTCTGTTCAAATTATCAAAAACATCCAGTGGCGTGACGATGCAAGATTTCGCATCGTCCCACCACTGTATCTTCGCGAATCTTTTGAAAATAGAGGTAGACGTCGTGGTACTGGTGCAGTTTAGTAGATTAGTCTTTTGATATCAATAGTCATGAATATCCAAATGGGTAATTGCTTTAATATCGACATACGACATCCCGTCATTCATCGATCTACACCCAATTCACTTTTTGGTTATTCGATTGACTTTTATCAACATCAAGGAATGACTTTGTTAGTTTCGTTGTTTTCATCATTCACTTTGTTGTTATTATTATTATTAGTATAATTATTACCGTTATTATTAATTATTATTGCTATCAGCGATGTATTATTGTTGTGTAGTGATCAAATTAGCATACATGATCTGCTGATTTGTCTGTGAGTTGTCGTCTATTGTTAGAAATTTACATACAAAAAGCTCTATATAAGGGCGAGATTTCATTGTGTTGTGTGTCTTGTCTCGATCCTAGGTGAAGGGTTGTGTGTCTTGGTTTGATCCCAAATAAAGGCTTGTTTCGGAATTGGAATCAATCAGTCACAGTGAGCGGTCGGTTGTCGACTGCTCTGGAAATTTGACCGGTTGCAAATTTCCTCCTCACCAGCACCCTTTCAGCCGGGGCGTGAGGGTAGGCCCAAACCTTCGAGCTCGATAGTGCGTCAGTCATCCGCGGTGAGCGGTCGCGTAGCGACTGCACCGGAAAATTGACAGAGTGCACCAGCACCCTGTGGGCCGGGGCGTGAGTGAAGGCCCAACCGTGATATGACTAACGTAAGAATTTGTACCTTTAACGCCAGACCACTGCTCTCAGAGGCAAGATTGGCGGAATTTAAAGAAGAAGCCCGACACATCAAGTACGACATCATCGGTCTGGTCGAGGTAAGAAAGAACGGTGCAGGTGCAATAGATCGTCCAAATGGTTATTGTTTATATTTCAATGGGGATGAAGCTCGCTCCCAAGGAGGAGTTGGATTTCATGTCTCAAGGGAATGGAAAAGCAGGATAGTTTCATTCAAATGCGCATTATCCAGAATTGCTCAGTTGAAACTGAAAATCACAACTCGAACAAACCTGAGAATAATTCAGGTATATGCACCACATAGTGGATGTGATGACGCTGAATACAGCAAGTTCCTAGATGAACTATCTGATACTGTCAATCATGACAGAGCAACATTCACCTTAATAATTGGGGATTTTAATGCAATTGTTGGTAAGAAGAAAACAGGCGAAAATTCAGTGGGATGCTTTGGGAATGGCATCAGAAACAACCGAGGCCAGGCAGTTGTTGATTTTTGCGAGTCTAACGGTTTGAAGATAATGAATACAATGTTCAAAAAGAGGAAGGGTAGGAAGTGGACTTGGAGAAGTCCGAATGGCACAACCAAAAACGAAAACGATTTCATAATAATCAATAAACATGTCATCCCAAAAAATGTGGATGTTTTGAATCACTTCAGAACAGGAAGTGATCATCGTCTGGTCAGAAGTGTAATAGCTTTAAAAGATAAGCGGATTTGGGCAACTAAAAGATCACTAACCCGACAAAAGATACTGAATAAGTCAAGCTATCGAATCGCTATCGGGAACAGTATGGTGAGCGAAGCCGAATCGTATGAAACCTTGCAAACTGAAAATTAATGTCACCGAAATAAAGATCATGGCAAACCGTATAATAAAATCACCGTTATCTATTGACGGGAATGTCATTGAAGAAGTCAGAGAGTTCATATACCTCGGCCAGCTCTAAATAAATAAAGGCTTGTTTCGTCGTCTCGGATCGCTCATCATCAGTCTTCAACGACATAACAATTACCGATCTATTTCTTGTGCAAATTAAAATCATTGACCACTAACAAATAAACGGTGGCTAACGAGCAAAACTTCGATCACAATCAACTTAAACCACATTTGGCATCAACCCATTCAGCAAGTCATATGTTACTGGGCAAAGCTGAGAGTACGGTTACCTTGAAGATGGTACTCTGTAGAGCTATAGCAACGCATTCAAATTGATCTATAGTGATAGAATGTTTACGAATGATCGCCACCGCGCTAATTGAGATGGCTTCGGGAAAGTGGCTGTATCTCCTCAACAAAGCAGAATTGCTAAACAAAATATATGTTTTTCTTAATCTAGAGATTCAGCTGCATCGAATGGTGTACACAAAGTCATATGTTAGTGGACAATATGAGGATACATCAGCCTCGAAATGGCAACCAAAATAGCATTGAGAAAATGACTATATAAGATATTCTAAAACTATAGTAACGCATTCACATTGATCTATAATGATAGAATGTTTATGAATAAGCGCCTTTGTGCTTGTTGTTGAGATAGCTTTACGGAAATAGCCATATCTTCTTAAGAACACGAAATTGTTTCTGATAAGAGGTATTAAAAGGTGTCCAAATGTCATTCTTCATTAACATTTTCATTAAAACTTTGTCATTTAATTTTGATAAAAAATTTGTCATGAAATTGTTAAATTGTAATTAAAAGTTTGTCACTAAAACTTAAACTTACGAAAGTTTCATTCGTCATGAAAACGTGTTCAAATGATATTTTTTTAGTGTTTACTTCTTTATTGTTCAATTAATCAAAAAGTGTTTAAATAATATTTATTTTTTATTTATTTCTTTAGTGTTTATTATTGTTTATTTCTTTCAATATCAGTTGAACGGTCACTGTAATGTTTCCTCACTGATTATCATCCTTGCTTTATACTTGCTTTCTGAACATTTTTCATCGGTGAAATTTTAGAAGTAACTTACATAAATCCCATTCAGTAGATCTCATAGGGGCAGTTAACCCCCTACGGGTTACTTGGAAAGAATTCCGGGAGAATTGGGGTGGTTGTCGAGTAAATGCTGACTGATTTTATTAATGTATGATATGTTTCATATAGTTCCTACGGCAGAGGGAGGAGGGTGCATGGATTCGTTATTCAAATTTTGACTATCAAGTCTATGGTCAAAATCTTAATTGAGAAATTGAAACGCCGTTGAAAAATGCCGTGTTCGTGCTTATCGCTGATCGTTATCCTCTTTGCCTGTCCACTTTATGCTCTATGATTCGCATTGTGTACTATCATTCAATGTTGCATTTCTAATCAATTAATTTCATTATTATTGTTACGATTTGATAGATGTCCACACTGTAATGTGCAACTTTATTACTGTAAAAAATTTATTCTCGTCGTTATCCGCATCAATAAACACTCTTTCCAACATGAACCACAGCATGCTCCTCTGACCACTCATCAATGTCCGTGACTTTGTGTAACATTCAAAGGTACTGAAGCTGGTGTTTTACACCGAGACATCTACCAATCCCTCAATTTCGTTTACCTACCTTAATTTGTAATATCCTACTCCACTCCCCAACTATCCCCAACCCCCATCTGTTTCTGCTGATAATATTCTTTCTTCTATTTACTAATGTCATAATCACCAACATTGCAATAGTGCGCATCCATCGGTCGTAACAACTCAAGGTAACTTTTTACGAATGTAAAGTGTTCAATGAGTGCTGATTTTTCAGTTATAATTTTTTTGATTTTCCTTCATCCGCACAGCCACGTAGATTGGCATTTTCCCCACCCACCATCACTTACAATTAGTATGGAAAGTTACTTCGACAAAATGCAGTTTTCATTCTATCAACTGAAGGTACACAATTAACCGTTGGAGTGAGCCCAATGGCCCTCTGTAGGGCCACAAATTAATAAACCAAATTTTGTCTGCATGTTGCTGAATTATTTGAATAAATTGAAAAAAATATTTTCATATCGCCTTGCTTGTTAGTTTTGCTGTGCAAGTTAGTTTTACCTCTTAACAGCAGAAATCATTTCATTATCTACGTTAATGACCAACGAAAGAGAAAAGAGTAAAAGCCTCAGCATAAGCCTAAGCTGGCACTTTTTACTTGGGGTGGGGGTCGCACGCGAGCACGCTAGCGTATAATAACTGAGGCCACGCCTACTACGCATGGCCTCAGCCTAAGCATAACCTCAACCTCATCTAAGCGTAGCCTCAGATCGCTCGATGTTACAACGGGGACTAGCAAGCGAGCTCAGGCTTAGACTCAGGCCTAGACTACGCTTAGGCTGAGGCCATACGCTGTAGGCGTGGCCTAGGTCTATGTGAAAGCGTCGTTAGCGTGTGAGCGTATACGTATGTTGTTGTACACGAGCATGCTTGCGACGTGCTAGCCCCCCACCCCCCGAAGTAAACAAGTACCCCTAAGCGTACGCCACGGATTGGTCTGGTTTCAGATTATCAGCGAAAATGCCGGTTTGCCACCCTTTGACAGCAAAAATGCCGGTTTCAGATTACCCGAATGTAGTTTCAATATTTGCAGGTAACACTTTGTCTCTACTTCGAACGAAGCAGAGCGAAACGATAACAAAAATGTCCGTTTTTCATGACGAAGTGGAAATTGAGGATTTTGAATACGACGAAGAGAACGAAGTGTACACGTACCCGTGCCCGTGCGGCGATCGTTTCGAAATATCAAAGTATTGTTCTATTATTCATTCGTTTCACCTAGAATTGAAACTCATCTGATAAATTCAGGATGTGATCACTAGAAAGTGTGCAGCAATGAAGAAACCTTAAAATCTGATAATTGCAGGGAAATGCTAGAGTCGGGCGAGGATGTGGCCACGTGCCCAAGCTGTTCTTTGATCGTTCGGGTGATCTATGACCCGGATATGTTCATGAAGACCGAATCGATCACAACCACAAAAGCTCTCCAAAAAACGGCTGTGAATCCGGCTTAATTGCGATCATTTCTATTCGAAATTCTTCTTTTCCCGTTTCATTTCAGCTGATCTTCAGTGAAGTTCACCTGATTTGAGTCCATTTTCTCAAGAACATTCATTTCTCATTGTAACATCATTCTAGAATCTTTCGCATTGATCGTGAGCTCCGAAGATTCCGAACTCACTCTTAACTTTTCAATAGTTTAACGTTTTTTGTGAGAGTGGATTTAAGAGGTTTAAATCACCTCTGTTCAGAAGTTTTTGTGAGGAACTATTAGTCCTTAAATAATAATTATTATTACATCAGTAATTTACAATTGTGACTTTGTATTTTATAAAGGAAATAATTTCATGTTCTTGTATTTGTTGGAATTTTGTTTGCGGTGATCGTGTAGTTCAGGTGGCTTTGGAAGTCGAATCGGTGCAACGTCGGACGGTAGATAAAGGCAAGTTTCGAGCCTAGTGCCTGAATCGAGCCTAGACTCGAAGCCGCCGTCCGGATCGTAACGTTGATTTAGTGACGTGCCGTATTTCATCCTCACCTGCTCTACAAAATCACCAGCAAAAGTCTTTCGAAAATAGTTTTATTTTCGTTAACTTTTCACGTCACTTACGGGTATTGTTGTCTTCGGTGAATGCTGTCAGTAAGAGTGCCATCGTTCACCATCATCTATCTACTTCATTTATTAATATTATTATCACTTGTCAGAGAGATCGTATCATTTGATACGTATCAGTATTGTATTCGTGACTATCGCAGTGATATGTTGTTGAATCAGAAGATGAATCTGTTGTTATTGTTGCTGCTAATACATATTATATTCAACTGGTGAGAGTCTCGTTAACGTTATATAATACAGATAAATGAGTGTTCTGTTCTGATTTAATAAAATTTATTAAGTCAGTTGAATGTGTTTGAGACATCCACGTTCACCTAGTTCGAATCTGAATGCGTCATATATAATAGCATGTGAATGTACTTATGCTGGGTGAAGATGGAAACGATATTTGGATTTGAAGTTGATCTGACGGGTGATTTTGATTATTCATCATGATGGAATTGTGTCAAGTGAGTAGAATGAAATCAGTCTGAATTGTTCAATAAGGCAGTCATGTGATCACATTTTTACATTGCTAACTGATCGTAAGTATTTCGTACAAATAGTTTACTTCATTCAAGCAATTTGCTTTATAAACTAAGCCAAAGTTTCATTTGAACTCTCGAGTAATCAATATTTTCGAAAGCTAGCAATGGTGAATGCACAATTTTAGTGATAGTTTAATATGATTACTGCGATAGGGGTTTGCTTTTTTGTGTGGTTGAGGACAATAGTGAAGGAATGATGTGTTGCAGATCATTGTGCAGTCTGCAAATATCATGTTAAGATGCATGATAATGTCATGCAATTAGACTCAGGTATATGTCGTTGACTCAACAAAATGATAAGAGCAGTCTTATCAGAGACTCTTCTGCAGTATTACATTCCAATTGATTAATGATCAGATAACGAACGATATGTTTCATTTGAACACAGACGTTTTGTTCTTTGATTGATCACATTTATTCATACTCACTCAAAATATGTATTCGTAAGAATCAATTAATTTCCGACGTACACAAATAAATATTTCAAATTAATTGACGAGTCAGTTGTTGATTTTACAGTTGAGTTGCGCGGTTGTTTGAATCAGTCGGGAAAGAAACGATGTCGACAGGACCGTTGAGTGCGGAAGTAAGGAAGCTGGCGAATGAATTCATTAGTTTCATCAATAAGGCAGTCACTCCATATCACGGTATTATCGTTTATTCATTTTTATGAGTCTTTGGATGTTTGCCGTGATGTGGTGTTTATTTCAGCTGTGAACGAGAGTATAATACTTCTGAAAGCGGCAGGGTTCGAGGAACTTGACGAGAGGAAGCCGTGGAGAATTGAACCGACTGGGAAATACTTCGTGACTAAGTGGGTGATATGTTAGATGAGAATGTGATACTGAATGCAGTTGTTTAGGAACAATACGGCAATAATAGCGTTCGCAGTCGGTGGTAAATACAAGCCTGGCAATGGCTTCTCGATGCTCTCTGCACACACCGACAGTCCGGCACTGCGCGTTAAACCCATCTCGAAGATCACTTCTGAACAATTCTTACAGGTACTTCTCATCGTTGCGATAGAAATTCAATTCAGATCTATGAATCCAAGTTGAATTCGGGTGCTACTGATTGGAAATCGATTACCTGTAGTGTTTGTTATAGGTGGGAGTAACGACTTATGGAGGGGCGATCTGGCGAACTTGGTTTGATCGCGATTTGAGTATTGCTGGTCAGGTGATTTATCGAAAGGTGAGAGTCGTTTTGGTTTTAGTGAATTAGTAATAGTGCCATTGAAATATGCTTCTAGTTTTGATTAATATCTTTTTGATATAGATCACTATCAAATGAGAACAAAAGCTCGAAATAGATAGTGGATTGTTTCAGGATGAGAGGTTGATGCAAAAGCTGGTAAACATCGCAAAACCAGTGCTGTTCATACCGAATTTAGCGATTCATTTCTGTACGGAACGCAATAAATTCGAATGCAACAATGAAACAATGCTGAGGCCGATTTTGGCTTCAGTCACCGCCGACAAACTGAACAGACTCGATAAAGTGAGCCGGTTATCTATTCGTTTCGTTACACTTTACAAATTTCCCCTTTCCAGTATCATTGTCGAAAATTATTGCGAAAGTTGAAATTTAAAAAACTCAACTGTTTTTTGCAGTAAGAAGGAAAATTATAACTAGACCTTTCTTCGAAAAATTATGATCCATTGGAAAAGTGTAACTGTGAGAAGTGAAAAAAAGATGCCTGGCTTTATATTGTCTACAGTGAAACAATTACTTAGGGAGATTCGTCATCTGGAAAGGATGGTGCTGCAGCAGCAGCAGATCAACAGCCATCAGATGCGAGCGACATACAGGCTGATCACCATTCCGTTCTGTTGAGTATGGTTGCGAAAGAGGCTGGTTGTGCTCCGGAGGAGTTGATTGATGTGGATTTGTATGTTTACGATCATCAACCTGCTGCGTTGGGTGGTGTCTACGAGGAGTTCATAAGCAGTCAACGTTTGGACAACTTGGTTGGCACGTTCAGCGTGATTCGCGCGTTGATCGAGAGTGTATCGGAGCAGCACGGAGTGGCTGAGTTGTCGGCAGATCCGAATATTCGTTTTGTGGCGTGCTATGACAACGAAGAATGCGGCAGTGAGTCGGCACAAGGCGCAAAAACTCACTTCACCGAATGGGTGCTGAGACGATTGTGTGCTTGTGGTGGTGGTGGCGAGTCGATGGCGTCTCGAAATGGTACGGAATTCGAGGAGGCCATAGGCAAATCGTTCATGATCAGCGCTGATCAAGCACATGCGTCACATCCGAACTACAAGGAGAAGCACGAGGATCAACACAGACCACGCTTCCACGGAGGTGTCGTCGTCAAGGTGAACACGAACCAGCGTTACGCGACCACCTCACGAACTCATGCCATTCTTAAGCAAATCGCACATCTGGCCGAATGTCCACTGCAAAAGTTCGTGGTCAGGAACGATATGCCGTGTGGCAGCACAGTGGGGCCGTTCCTGTCGTCGAATTTGGGTGTGCAAACAATCGATGTGGGTTGTGGTATGCTCGCAATGCACTCCATCAGAGAGTTCACGTGCAGCTCAAGTATCGCTCAGGCTGTGAGCCTGTTCACAGCCTTTTATAAGCATCTACCTGCGGTGCTCGGCTCGTTGCAATAGGATAATTTCTTCTCGTTCAACTTTTTCACTCTAGTTTCATTATGGCTTATTGTCAGATTTGCTATATTTTAGTTTGTCTTCGTTCGTTATCCGGTTTTTTTTCATTCGTTCATTCACGCAATTAATTTATTCTTTTTATTAATTCAGCAATTCGTTCTGATTTCATATATGTGCGAATTGCGTGATGAATTTAAAGGATATCAGTTGAAGATTATATGGAATGTTTTAATTTAAATTATAAATTCTGAATATGAAATGCAACCGAATAGTTTATTCTGAACAATACGGCAGATATTCACTTTACAGAGTTTTCACTAGAATTGCGCACACAAAAAAAACACTAATAATGAACAACTAATAATTTACATACCATCATTATTACTGCCGCTCTCATGATAACTACAAAACTGACCCGTTATATACAACTGATTTAAAGAGTTAGATGACGAGTATTACCATATTTCCTTTGTTAAAAGGTAACAATGAATAGGCGCTCGATTGATGCAAACTGAGCTCTTTTCAACTCAGAGTTTCACCTTACTACTCCCATGTCAACATGCCTTGAATAACATATCAGGATGAATTCTCGAAGTGATGTGAGACAAATGACAATAAAAGCAGTAATAATTATGGTGTGCAGCATCGCAAAACTACTCATTCATATACATCCTCACGTTCACAAATGTACTTCACCACATCTCGCGGGGTTTTCAATTTTTCCGCTTCTTTATCCTCGATTTCAAAGCCGAACTCATCCTCCAACGACATTACAATCTCTACGTGATCCAGCGAATCAAGGCCCAAATCTTGGAAGAAGTTCGCATCCAATGTTAACAAGTCATTACGGTCTTGCGGGAAACGATCCCATGCACGGATTGCTTTCAGCACTCGATCGGAAACCTAAAATTCACCAACAGCCTTAGTCTTGAAAGCAGAAACTGAAGTTGCATAAGCCCAACAATCCAGTTAGACTATCTCATAGTCAGTCAGGTAAGTGCTCTCACCTCCTTGATGGTCAGTTGTTTGGGTGGTTCGAATGGTCCGAACACTTCGATTTGCGAGAAGCGTTTGTGGATGAGTTGTGGCATCTGGGGTTGGAGTCGTTTCTGTGTTGCCAGAGGGCAACATGCAGTAGCAGTGTGCAGTGATGTCGTGCACACACGATTCGTTCTAGAAGCAATACTCCGCAGTGCCAATCGACCACACTCTGATACGGCTTTCAACGTTGCCACACGTGCACACATTGCCTGATTCATCATGCTCGACCCGTCGGCAAAATTCGGCCCAGTTGTCCACTTCTACAAAAACTAGTCATTATTCATTAGATCACTAGTTACTATTCCATCCAAAACTTTATTTCCACTTCAACCACAATATCACGTAATCCGCCAATCGATAAGCTATCTTCCACCAGCCATCACTCAAACAACTCAATCAAAAACCAACCCAAAACAATGTCACATCTCTCAGTAAACGGCAAAACGAAATATAACGACTTAAACAAAACCATTCCGGCCTCCTAATGAAACGCACTCTAAGGTTAGCTGCTCACCACCTGAACGACCAGACTGAACAACGTCTTAAACCGTCAGACGAGAGTATACTCAAGTTCAACAACCCACCCACTTTCACGTATTCAGGTATTTGTGTAAACATATCAAGTTGTTTCAGTTACGTGTGAAAATAACAAAAAACATAAACAGTATTAATTAGTTCTTTATTTGTATGGATTGCGATATCAATCAACAAATAACAATAATAAACTCAACAACAAAACCACCAAATTCACACAATATGCAATAAACATTCACAAATTCATCCAATACTCATTTACTTATGATGTTTACGCATAGTTGTCAGTATCGCTTGCACCTCATCACGCTTTCTCTTGGCACGAATGTGTGATCCAATACGTCTCTTCAAGAACTTCAGTGCTTTCTTATCTTTGCTGAAATTTTTACGAATCAACCGTGGAAGGAGATGAACCGATCGATCACTTAGTTGATCGCTTCAGTCTAAAACTCTTCAAATATGAGAGAATAGTGCTGTGTGCTCACCTTATTCTCAACAACTCCATCGTTCTGCGCTCGTACGGTGCCATGCCAGTCACCTCACGCACCAGTTCGCGAACTATCTTACTCCTCTTCGACAGACGACCCTTGTGACGATTCTGCCGTTGTTTCCTCTCATTCTTGGTCACCTTATAGCCCTTGTCCAAGCCGACAGCCAACGCTTCAATTGCTACCATTCTCAACACAACACTGTCCAAGCCTTAATCTTAAACTTCAATTATCACTATTACTTTCAAAACGCAACACCAAGCTATCAACACAAAACCCAACAATCCATCTCATGAAATAACAATCAACAATTCAATATCTTCTCACCGACCATATCAATAACCTCTCCATCCACCAATAAAATTCACTATAATAAAATAAAATACCAGTGGAAAAAAGAAACATCAAACAATAAAAATACATCGAATGGTGCTGTCCGCAACCATTTTGCAATAAAAAATTATACAGTTGTAACACAAATGTACGCTTTTAATTCACGATTGAATGACACAAACACGCAAACTCCAAAAAGGCGAATCAAACAAATGAAATCTCTACACACCTCCACAATGAGAATATTTCGGTCTTTAGATGTTAAATAATGAAGAAATTAAGGAAGGAAGGGAGGGAGAACACACAAGTAATTGGAAAATGTTGAGGTACGCACAGAAACAAGAACAACTTAAAAGCGTTGAATTCAACCAAATGAATAAAAGCAATGAATCAAAACCAACCCGCTGCACCGCAGTCGAATTTCGTGCTGCTTGCACATACATACACACACACTTTACATTACATCAAACAAAACTGAATCGATTCAGTAAGGCTGTCTCGTTGACAAAATATTACAATAAAGTAAAATATCAATATAAAAAGAAATATTACGGTCGTCAACAACAACACAACCTTACCGTTTTGCTTCACTTATTACCGTCATGCGCCTTATACATGAGGAGGAAAGCTTCCAGCAACTATCCAACAAAATTATTTACAAGCCATAATATGACATAGCACTGCATCAGACCAACAAACAACTACGATGAAATCAGTAAAATACATATTTTTGACTGTTCATTTGAACATACCGTTTAGAACTTACAAATTACACCAACAAATACACAAATAAAAACACCATTCTTCTAATTCATAGTAAAGACGTTCGAAGATATCACATGAAACAATGCATTAAAGTCATGCGAATGATCCTACTCGAAAGAACCCAAAAGACCAGCACGTTAGCGACCCATAATATTCCTCTAATCTCTATTTGCTTATGCCCGACGAGAGTGTTCTTGTCCTGGAGGATAGAGCTGACACAGAATCATAGCCAGCGGGTGCTTTCTGCACTGCAACGGCTGATTTCGATACGTGACGATGAGGTGTATCGGGCTGAGTGGACGTTGATCTTTTCTGAGGTGTGTGCTTGCTGGTCGAGGATGACGATGCGACGAGTGACCTTCTGCACTTGAGCGATGCCATATCCGAGATGTACTTCGAGATGCGATTCGTCACGATCAGCGATGGCCAGAATATGTGCACACTCGGCACCTCGGATGCATATCGCTCACTTCGAATGTTCTTTATATCCGCCTTCAATTCATACACTACAATTACATTTCTCAACAACAATAAGAATTCCCACTTCCCAGAATGCATTCCACAACTTCTCAGACCGTTTCTCTCATCAACTGAATTGATTCAATTCAGAAAGGCAACTGATAACTCATCACTGAAGTGCCATAACACTCACCCCAGTCACCCAATCAACAAAACAAGCACAAAACACTAACCAGATAACTGCTGATTATGAAGAACGGGAAGAACATTCCGAACAGGCATCCGTTCACGATGAAATTCGTCGATGTAGTGGTCAGAAGAGTGAGCGGTGTTCCGAACCCGATGAAATACGGCCAACAACGTTCAATTTTTGCCAGTCTACTCTTCAATTCGTATCCCTGTGACATCCAAAAGTATTCAAAGCTGAAATAAACTTCGCTTAAAAGCATCCATCATCTCACTTGAATCATCAAATGCAGTGTTATTGCAATGCTGTAAGCAACGACTGAACACATGCTGATATGTTTATAAGTGAACTGCATGCACGCTGCACGATTGCTTCACTTGATCTCGCTGTTCATTGTGTCACGCTGAATACTGCTTCACTCAACATGCTTCACATGAACAGCTCAATCTCACATAACAGTTGCATCCACACAAAATGAAATCAACTTAACACAACAATTCCTTCACGAACCTGTAGAGAGCGTGTAGTAGCGATAAATGGAAAAATGTAATGAATGGTGCAACGATTGGTATCGGTAAGTAAACCATCATCAACGATTGCAGTAAAAATACCACTTCCACAAGAATAGCAACCACAAAATCGGCTGCAGCACGGCTGAAACAACATAATCTCTGAACAGGACGAAACGAAATGATCTATCAAAACTGCACCATAAGATGCAAGCTATCTACCTGAAAGAGATGGGTGTCGCTGGCTGTAAACCGCGATATTTCAACGATGCATTTGCGATATCCGCGAACCAGAGAGCATTCACCAGGCGTGTGATGATGAATATTGGCAGAATTGATATGATACCCACTGCAGATGATACGAATTCAGTGTTGAAACTATCTGGTAGTGATATCGGTGAGATGTACGCGATTAGTTGCATTATGGGCAACAGAATGAATTGCAGTGCGATCACACACGACACATTCAAGCCGATACATTGAAGCACTCTGCAATCAAACTTGAATCATTCACCTAATCGGGGTCAGTAGGAATTGACCAGTTTATGAAGAATCTGCAATTAACTCTCATTAGAATTCATGACACCTTCATAAGATAAAAATTTGAGGTGGATTTGAAATTAGGTGAGGCATGTTATCATGCTTCGAGCCCAATCCGTAAACAAGATGGCAAGCCATCTCTGCTGGATCAGGCAGATACGCAAGATTTTTTGCTCTAGCTTTAAACTAAGCCACCAATCTTGGAGTTTGAGGAAAGGTGAGTCTTGTTCAAAGCAATCTAGGGTGAGTCAGAATCAAACATAATGGGGAAATTCGGAAGAAAGACTCCTAAAATAGAGAAATAACTCACAAAGAACCCGTAAAATCAGTAAAAAGGCAGTAAAAGAAGCAATACCTCTTAACAGCCGTTGCTTTCAGCGGTTCCATTTCTTCAGTGTTCTTCTTCGATGATGCGCTCGCATTTGCGAGTCGTCGTTGACTCAAGACGGTCGTAACTCTCGGTTCGTTTCTCTTCGTCCACTGATCCTCATTTCTGGCCGACGTTTCACTGCATGCCGTATCCAGTTTATGAAGAACCTGCAATTAACTCTCACTTAGAACTCTTGAAATCTTCAAAAGATACAAATTTGAGGGAGGATTTGAAATTGTGTGAGGCATGTTATCATGCTTCGAGCCCAATCCTTATATTAGACGGCAAGCCGTCTCTGCTGGATCAGGCAGATACGCAAGATGTTTTGCTCTAGCTTTAAACCAAGCCACCAAACTTGGAGTTTAAGGAATGGTGAGTCTTGTTCAAAGCAATCTAGAGAGAGTCAGAATCAAACGTAATGTGGAAATTCGGAAGAAAGACTCCTAAAATAGAGAAATAACTCACAAAGAACCCGTAAAATGATGCTCGAAGACCATTTAAGTAATCGACGACAAAGTGCCGAATGAACATCGCTTGTTACTATGAACATATTAGAGAGATCTCAAATATTATCCTCGAACCTTTGAAATAAAATTGTTCGTCGCATCATAACGCTTCTTTCATGCAGTTCTAGTATACCTTTGCCCTGAAATGATCGAAATTAGAAAATGCTAAGCGATAAACCATAGACGACAGTTCACTCATCCCTCAGCAATCACATAACTAGAGGCTATTCAACTGATGAATTGCAGGCGCTGAGGTGGTTGGTTCAATTTTGGGATGCTCCATTGAAATGACTCGTCTGTGCAGTCAATCGATAACAACTGGCTACTCTTCAAAATTTTTAGAAAATTCGATCAGTTCAAAAAAATAACGAAAATTAAATCTATAACACAGAAATTTTCTCGGTTTCTTGTGAAATTATGTGAATCAGGGCCATGATAGCGTGATATTGAATACTCACCGGTGATACCTTGCAAGAGAACATCCGAAACATATTATCGAGAAATCCGATTTAAAATTCAGGATGTGAATAATATTTGCAAAAAACCGAACTCGTTTACCAAATGGATAATCTCGGATGAGTGAATTTTTGGAGGTGTTCTGTTATTGTGTGGCTCTGATTATATGGCTCACTGTCAGATGGGTCTACAGAAAATATTTTGACTAACTTACAATGATTAAACCGCTTTGAAAAGGAAAAAATTTTCGATGGGTGATGTTGCTATTGTTAGTCATAGAAAGAGATCTCGGAACGAACGTTACCGTATGAATTCGGTGCCGTGATTCGACCGAACTGAATGGGCAGTATTACTCGGAAGAATGCTTAATTTCCATTTTGTCGTGTATTTATTTCATTGTTTAGATTTCGATAAATAAAAGGAATTCTTGTGGGATTTCCAACAATCTTATCGTCCTTGTCAATCTTTTGTTGAGTAGCACATTGAAGAAGACAATGGCGAACAAGATCTGGTTAATGTTACATTTCAGGTTGGTAGAATCAAAACGGTATTTTGTTGACATTCGCAGTTGATGAGAACACAGCAAGAAATGTTCGAACAAACAAAATGCCGTTGTGATTTTACCAGCCTGAAATACAACATTACCGAGATCTGTGTACTGTTTCGGAAATAAGTGCTCAAACGTTTGTTCGTCGTTCTTGTAACGTGTCTCTAAGAATTGTGTGGATCTGAGTAAGGATTGTCCGTTGAAGGCAATAAAGGGATATATTTTTTTCGCTCAGGTATATAGACGTATAAGCAGACTTGAAGAATGCCACCAAGAAAGGGAAAAGTCAAAGAAGAGCAGCCAGTGGTCACACTTGGACCGCAAGCAAAGGAAGGCGAATTCATATTCGGTGTTGCGCACATATTCGCGTCGTTCAACGACACCTTCGTGCATGTCACCGATATCTCGGGTTTGTTCCACATTCAGTTCGCTACTCAAAAACGTTTCTTGATGTTTTATTGTACAAATTTGTCGATTATCAATGAGACAATCGGTTGCGTTCAGGACGTGAAACGATAGTGCGTGTGACCGGTGGAATGAAGGTGAAGGCTGATCGTGACGAAGCATCACCGTATGCAGCTATGCTTGCGGCTCAGGATGTTGCTGAAAGATGCAAACAGGTACCTTGCCCTCAGCTGATTCATTTCTTTGACTTTTCATTACCTTCATTTATCTAAGTTCAAACTAGGTGATAATATGTATTCAAACCAGCAGATTCTCACTGTCCCAGATTTAAGCTAATCCTTGCTGATTTCAGCTCTCCATAAACGCGCTCCACATTAAACTCCGTGCCACTGGCGGCACGAAGACAAAGACCCCAGGTCCTGGAGCTCAATCTGCTCTCCGAGCGTTAGCTAGATCAGGCATCAAAATCGGTCGCATTGAAGACGTCACGCCAATTCCGTCAGATTCAACCCGAAGGAAGGGTGGTCGACGTGGTAGACGTCTATAAAGGACGGAGGAGTGATCCATTTGATAAATTACTTGTTTTGTTGAATTGTTATCGTTTTTGGTTGTTAACTAAATTTGAAAAGATATGGTCGTGTGCGTACTGTATGATATCTTATTTGATTGTTTGGCTGTTAGATGAAGGAGTGAATCGTTGGTGTGTTGTGAAGAGAATGTCAAATAAGTAAAGTTGGTATCTGTTTTGGATGTATCGTGTTCTGCATTCTATTGTATAGCGCAGTGGGGAAATCACCCGTTAGAGGTGTTAGGGTGATGAGGAGGCATTTTGTGCAGTTGTTATGATTATTTCCTACAAAGTGGATATTCCCTACCAAATGGATACAATTTCCGTGACCATTCTGCAATGTATTACCTGGATTGGCAAGCAGGCTATCAAACGTTTGTAACGTTGCTGGCCACAATGCTCACGTTTCCGTGCACATTGTTTTAGCCTCAATTTACGCCACACCGCTGGTTAGGCGGGCAATGTATTATCCTCAGAAACTGTCCTGTTCCGATAAAGCAGTGCTACAAATTTTGATAATTCAAGTGCTCAATGGCACGACTGCGCATCCTCTTCGTCACTGATTTCGCACTGAACACGTTCTTATGGCGATTTGGGACGACAAGAAGGTGCGATTGAAGTGCTAGTGTGCACTTTGATCATCAGGTGCTTTGCTAAGCACTCACGTCAGTGCAACGAACACTTCGCACTGTACCGTTAAGGGACTAAGTGCGGTGTTCTCTTCTCGATAAGATACGAATCGCATTTAAAGCATTCTACGGATTTGTGCAGAAAGGACCACATTAAAAGCCGTGTATTCCACAATAAAATTCATTCTGTGATCCGTGTAAAATCACACTGCAATCAGTCAATCATCAACTACAAATGGCTAACGAAACCATTCACTGCAGTCAAACTCCCTTACGGCAGCTATCATTTCAGAGGTTCAAGCATAAATGAGTGCAATTCATTGCACGATTCCGCAAACAAGTTCGATTCCACCATCTCCACAGTGTTTACAAATTCATCTTAACATTTTTCCAGACACTTCAGATATTTTTTTCGGCAAAGCGATCGATAAGTGTAAGAGGTGCTCAGTGCATACACACACCGTAGAGCGTTGCGAACCGAGAGCTGCCTACTGTTGAATTAATTCCATTAGCAATAAAAGCGTGCGTGCGTGCACATCGGATGCGTTGCGTATCGGTGTGCAAGGTTTTGGCGCATTTCTGTCATTAATAGTGCAGTTAGTCTGGATTAGCTCAAGTTTTGAAGATTTGCTCTTCGATTGATACACTTTGAATGTTCGTGCGAGCTGTGATTATTTTGATTCAGATTATGATCTGTGACTAGTGTTAATTATGAAACGAGCTTGTTAATGTGATTGCTTAGAATTAAATGTTGAAATTACAGCAGAAGTGCTCGTATGCAGTGCATATAACACCTAAAGAAAGAATTATTTGAAACGCTTCAACGAAAAATAATATATATTCACCGTAAGAGATTTGTTGTATACTTGTTAATTGATTTCGAGGAGCTGTCAAGATATACAATCATCAATTATCAATTGATAATTTGTTGTGTTGTGGTGTTATTAAAAGAAGACAATATTTATTTATTCTTCAATAGAGGCATTTTAACAATTTGTTCCTTCCGCCTTTAAACAATAAACGACAACTAATTAATTACAGTACAACTCAAGACAATGCCACACAAAACACAAGAAGAGGTCGGTGTTGTTCACAAAATTCTTTTTTGATGTTTTTATAACTCTCGTTTGATCTGATCTAATTCCAGGTTCGAGGAGTTCATGCCAATCCAATATTATTATCATTTTTCAACGATACTATTGTAAGTTGTTCATACAAACACCATTCTTATCAAATATACGTTCAGTATAATGAAAATGAACATTTTTAATCAGAGACAATTCACTCGAAATCTGATATTTGTTTCATTGATTTCAGGGTCGTGATGTACTTTTGGAAACACGAGATGGACGGAAGTATGAAGGCATTTTTGCGGGTTGTTCTCAAGATGTTCGTCTTAAGTATTTTGATTGCTTGCTTTGAATTCTTTCGGAACGATTCAAATATATTTGAATATCTTTTCAACAAGTTTTGCTGAGAATATATATGGATTTATTTCATTTGACCACTTTTTGGAAGTGAGTTAGGAGTATTGCATTGAACGTTGCAAATGATCGATTTCAGTTCGACGTAGGTCTGCGATTAGCGCACGAATTACGCTCTGATGATGTGAATCAACTACTGCCACTTAAGAGCAATGTTATTGAGAAATTGGCATTTGGTCCTGCTGATGTGCTGTGTATGTCTGTATTGATGCATGATGAAAAACGAATTAAAGGTACATCTTCTTTGATCGATGACAGATTCGGGCGATAGTGAACAGATGAAATGATATTCGAAAGGATTGTGCTCAATGTACTTAAATGCTTGCAAGTTGTAGGTTTTGCAACAGATCAGGAGTACCAGAAGACAGCGGCTCGAAACGGTGTGTTGGAGGATGGTTTGGAGATGTCGAATGAATTCGAAGTGTGGGAAGCGGATGGGAATGACGATGAAGAGTTGGAGAGTGCGGTGGATGCGAAAGGGGGGTTGCGAGTGGCGGGCACGGGCAGTGAAGGGAGCATGGGGGAGGATGGTCCGTGGACGACATGTTCAACGCGAACAACGCTCTCGGCGTGAAGAGCACCTTCGAGGACAATCTGTCGCAGTACACAACGTGAGTGCTTGATTTTATTGTTGTGCTTGATTGCAGTTCACCGATCGAATTGCAGTGCGAACATCGAGGGTGACGGAGAGGCACGACTGCGTGCCGAACGGATCGCGCAGGAGATCGAGATGAATCCGGCGAGTCGTGCTCGGGCACGCATGGAGAACGACGACGAGGAGCGTGATCTGAACAAAGAAACGCCCGAGTTCCAGGTTCATTCGCATCGAAAGAATCAAAATGCCGCAGGGTTGGTTCTTAACTTAACCTCGCTCGTACTCACAATTCCGATAGTAATAATACTTATGTAATAACAATAATAATAACGAAGTTGTTTTTCAGTAGGAACAATTATTCGAGTAATCCTCGAGGCGCAGGATTACAGAGCGGGGGTGGGTCGAATCGGGGTGGTGGTCATGCGATGTCAGGAAGACGTTCGGATGGTTCTGGGTCTGGACAGAGACAAGGTTGGTATTGATTGGTGACTTGATTAGTGAATTTAGTGATTGATAGAGAGTTAGTTATGATGAATGAATTGCAAAGGTCGTGGTGGGATGCATTCGGGTGGAGGTTCGGTTGCTAATATGGGCTCGAACGCCACGTCGCGATCGTTCACGAATTCCTCGCTGACCTCATCGTCACACTCAGTGAAAGGAGGCTCGGCGGGTGCTGGTGTCATGTCGCAATCTGCCACTGGAGGATCGTCGTCCACTCAAGGTGGTCGATTTCAACCTCCTCCCGAAAGGCCGTCAGCTCAAGCGGTTCATAACGAATTTGGACGTAAGTTGAATAAAATTGCGTACGGATTCAATGCCAGCTTATTCTGATAGCAACGGGAGTAATAATTGCGATTGATGATAATGATTTCAGAGTGGTCAGAGATGCGAACGGGAGGTGCGATAACGGCGGGTGGTGGTGTGAGTGGTCAGAAGATGGGTAACGCTCGACGTTCTGATACATCCTTACAACAGCAATCAAATGCGAATAAATTGTACGATGCAAATCACCGAAATAACGCCGCCAATCAACACACTTCGCATTCATCTGTAAATAGAACTAGTGGTTAGGAGTTTCTGTATTTTGGGTTATTGTTAAATTGTTGTTTAGATGGCTTTGAGGAATGGGTGCAGAATTTAGAATTTATGGGCGGAATTTCGTTGGAATGAGACTTAACTCGGTGAATCTTTCACATCATATAGAGGTCGGGCAATTTCAGGAATTAGTTCAGGATCTCAGACAGCGATGAATAAAGGAAGTAGTAGTGGAGCGGTAAAGGGTGGTGCTCAAACGGAACGTGTGAAAGGACTGCGAGACTTTCATCAGAATTTCAACAATACGTATCATTCGAATGCACAATCACATGAGGAACAGCAGGTGTGAATTAAAAGTTATTCGTCGCTGTTTTGTTAAGACTCAGTCAGTGCTTGGCATCACTCAATGTCTATTCGTCTTCATAAATTTAAAAGAAATCATAAATTTGAGAAGGGTTTATCATCGAATGTGGTCGCACCAGTGCCGACCACTGCAGCAAAAACGACGAACGCATGGAACAAAGGACCTCCAGCCAGTATTCGATCGGCAGCAGCAGCAGCAACAGCAGCAGGCACTCAGTCTCAACTCATTTCTGCAGGCGTAACCCCTCATGCCGTCCCTGGTGCTGCTGCCACTGCAAATCAAACACTGAAATTATCACAGTCTAGCGATCAGCTCAGAGCTGCAACCCAGCAAGCAGTAAATAATCAACCTTCGGCCTCATCACAACCAACCACTCCGCTATCTTCAGGTGCTTATTTTAATTTAGGAAGTGATTGTTTCAGTTCAGAATGATTCCGATTCACTCTTTTGGAAATTGTTTGAGGCTTTATTTCAGAAAAAAATTGTTATGATGGAGTTTCATTTTAATACTGTGAAAAAAAGGAAAGAGATTATTGTTTGTGTTTCTTAAATGGATGCAAAGCAAAGATTTGCAGTGCCCTCATCCCAAGCACAACCACAAACTAACCGAACCAAAACTCCTCCGTCCTCAACCACCACATCAACGAAAGTCATCGCAACGGATCGATCTTCAGACAAATCTATTCCTACGGATTCTTCACAAAGCCAGCATAAACCAGCCGGCATCCCTCCGACTGTTGCTGCAGGCACATCTCAGAAGAGTGCACCTGCAACTTCGGCATCGGCCCCAGCCGCCAGGGGATCCACTCCTCCGAGCCGCACAACGCCGTCAACATCTCCAGTGCAAAGCTCAACTGCACCCGCACCAACAACCATACCATCGCAAGCTAGCGCACCCTCATCAGGCACGGGTGCAGTGATGGTGTCGTCAAGTCAGTCCGCTCAGCAAGCGCACTCGAATGCCGGCACCCCGACCCCGACCGTGCTCTCGGGAACAGCGTCGTCCTCATCGATTGCTCCGATCGATCCCACTCCAACCGTTACAACTGCAGCTCCGGGTAGTGGAACCAGTAGTGCAACTTCAACAATGAGCACAGCTCAAACAGTAACTGCAGCAGTAACATCAACTGCCAGCAGCTCTAGCGGTGGCACCGTGAAAAAGTTCGAGTTCAATCCGGATGCGCAGCCATTCACACCACGTTCAATAGCGACGGCTCAAGGGCTTGGATTGGTCGGTGCGGGAGGCTTGCAGGGCATGCAGACGCTGCAAGGACTCACCGGTGGTGTTGGCATGATGCAGGCACTCGGTCAGCAACAAGCTCAGGCTCAGGCTCAAGCTGCGGCAGCCGCAGCAGCCGTTTCACTGCAGCAACAACAACAACAACAGCAACTCGCCGCTGCTGTTCAGCAACCGCTCCTCGCCGGTGTCACGCCGCACAGTAACGCCACGGCAGCAGTGCATGCAGCGGCTGGTGTCAATGCGATCGCACCTCAGACCATTCCTATCGCACAGGTTTTGCTTTCGTCTCTTTCGGTGTTTATAAACGATATCGTTTGAAAAATGTATTGTGATTTGATTTCGATTAAGAAGTCATCAATTCAAGCATCTACATATTAGATTGCGATTATTGAATTGAAGAGTTAAAAATTTAAGGGTCTTCAACCAGGTCAACTGGTCGCGCATGCAGCCCCACCACAAATGTTTCCGTATGCAGCAGGTGCTGGTGTGTACGGAACGGCAGTACCTGTTTATTACGGTGCTGCGCAACCGATGATGCAGGTAGGTAGTTTATTTGATAGAGAGTGTTGTATGATTCGAAGGAAGTTGTAATTGATACTGAAATCATTTTGATGGCTTGTAAACAATGTTATGTTACTTTTGAATTGAATTTAAGGATGTGACACTTAATGCAGTGATTAATATATTTGCAGGCTGGTACGGCGCAAATAGCACCCGGTGTGAATGTGACTATGAGTGGTGCACCAGGTATGGGTGGAGGTTCGATGGGACAGGGAGGTGGTGCAACTCCGAGGGGAGTAGCACAGTTGGGAGGCATCTCTAACGCATCGAACGGAGCAGGAGGGGCTCGTAGGGGACAGCAAACACTGCAACAACAACAGCAGCAGAGCCAGCAGGCCCAACAACAACTCATTCAGAGTGGTGCGGGCATGTACGTCCCTGCCGGGCAAATGGCCGCAGCTGCTGGCTATCCACAGCAAATGCTTCATGCGGCGCAGTATCAGGTCTGCAACTTATTTTCATTTCTTTGCTTTTCGGTTGATCACTGCAACTTGTCTCAATTCATTTTAGGTGGTTGGTTCTGCTTTGATTCGCTCCTCGAAATTGAAAAATTCAGCAAGAATGTCAATGCAGTTTTTATTGTCATCTCGTTTCAGGTGCCATTCTACACGACCACGCCGTATCAACAAATGTCGTTAGCATCAGCAAACGTGCCCCCTCCTACTGTCCCTCCACCCACGTCGTCTTCAGTCGCCGTGGCCGGAGCACCTCCGCAGTCGTTTCAAGTTGTTCAGGTTGATGGCGTTGAATGTAGTTTTTTTTGATTCGGCTTTTTTGTGGTTATATTTTAAGAGTTTGGATCATTTATGAAATGATTGAGTTGTTGATTGTTTCAGGCGCAAACACCACATCAACAAGCTCTGTATTCTCGACAGTTATATCAGGGTGCACAACCTTTGGTTAGTCTTTGGTTAATAGCTTTGTTTGTTTTAGTTTGCTAAATTTAATAGAATCATTTTTGTTCGTTCAGAATTATATGGTAGCGACAGGACCGCGTTACGCACAACAACCGCATCAAACGGTTGATTACGTGAGTGGTGAGTATTTATTGGCGTTATTGGGCGTGTTTATGTATTGTTTGAGTAGGGAAGTTTTGTGTGAGGAAATGATAAATTGTTTGTTTAATTGATTGTAGGTGCCTTTCAACAATGCTCACAGCAACCGTCAAGCGCAGGTTCGAGTAACGGAAATAGTTCGAATGGTCACAATAGTCAGCCAGCCACGCCTGGACCGCAACCTATTGCATCACCTGCGCAGGTAGTTTAGATATGACGGATTTTAGTGAATGTTTTAGTTGAGTTTGATTATTGTATATTGTTGTTGTTGTTGTTGTTGTTAGTATAATTGAGAATGAAGGCACAACACCGATTGCACACACACAGAGTGGCGAGTCGATTTTATTGTGTAGTAGTGGATGTTTTGTGTTGTTTGATTGTTATTGCACGCACGCTTGCTCAGGTAGCATATCCGGTTTCTGGCACTCCTCAGTCACCACACTCTTTCATTGTTCCGGTACCAAATGCTCCGCCACATCACCCGCAACATATGTATGTGCATCCAGGAACGGTTTGTTCTTATTCATATTTCGCATTTTGGAATTTTAAATTCATCTTTGAAATAATTCCATTGAAAATTCATATTTGTTTGGTTCTGGTTTTTGAATTTATTTTGTTTGTCTCGTTTTTGATGCGGAGATGGGGATGTTTTCGTTGATCTGATTGGTACTTAATCAAGTTCAGCATTATGGTCTGTTCTGATGGAGATATTTTTTAGTTTGCCTTCTTGTCAAATAGTTTGCGCACAGATTGCATGAAGATGAAGCATGAAGTGAGAGGAATGCAAGAGAGATGGATATATTACTTGTGATATAATGGTGATGTGATAACGATAGATGCAAGATGCGATTTGATGATTAGATGAAAATGTTCATTAATACATGTTCGTTGGGTTGTTGACTGATTGTCAGTGTGGTTATTGCCAGCTGTTTTATCGTCTCACTACTCGATGGGATGATGATTTATCGTTGGACAGAGGAAATGTTCAGTGTTCAAGTGATCATTTGCAGCAATTTCCGATCTTCTCAGCCGCGCAAACGGCTGGTAGTTATGTGGTGTATACAGGAGCTGGAGGGCATCAGTCGATGATGCAGATGCACCCACACCCATCCGCATTACAGACTAATCAACATTCTCAGAATCAAACGGGACATCATGGTCATCCACAGGTATATTTTATGATTTGCACTGATATGTACGATTTGGTGGTTCAGAGAATGTTTGTGTATGCATTGGTGAATTGCAGGTGAATAATAACGGTAGCATGGATCAACAACAGTCACACAGTCAAATGAATTCGAGTGGAGGCACAGCAGCACCGCAGTCGTATGCGATCACCTCGGAACAACAACACCAACTGCAGCAGTTCGTTCATCGTGAGTTGTTGAGTAGTGTAGCTTGCTTGCGTTCTCATCTTTTGACATTCCTTTCATAGAACGTCTGATTTTATCGTTTAGTAAAGTTTGGATGGTTGACATTTTGTGGAAATGTGAAAATGAATTGAAAGTTTTGTTCAGCGCAGCAAAGTGCAGCGATATTTCAACAGCAACAAGCGGCAGTTGTAGCAGCATCGTTGGTACGTCAGAACTCGTTGAATAATGCTGCTGCGGCCGCGCAACAGAATGCTTCTTATCAATCTAGTCATCCGAATGGTTGGTGGGCGTTACGATTATTTTGTGCCTTTTTGACTTCGTTTAGATCTGATAGTGAATATTATTTTATCGTTATGATTTTTTCATATTCTCGTTGAACACTTCGTTGAGAATTACGATTGAGTGAGGATGATTTTTATGAATTGATTTTGGAGAGAAAAAAGTTTTGTTTTAGGTGGAAATAACTGATAACGGACGCACAAACGTAAATGGAGAGTATTGCGTAGATTTGTTTATGATCGATTGCCGTTCAATAAATTATTTTGATTTATATAACTCTTCCTTTGTCTGTTTCTTCATCCTTTCGCTCTTTTTATTGATGATTTTCTTGTTAGATCGATTTCTTGTTGATGATTTTCGTTTCTTTCATTACTTTGAAATCTCTACAAATATGATATGATTTGGCAGCACCTCAATTATTTTTATAAATGATCTTTTCTTTATCCTTTTTTGAGTTCCGATTTATGTTTCCGAAGTTTTTTCCTTTAGAATTTTTCCTTTTTTTTGAAGAAATTTGTTTATGAAGTAACGAGCGGGCTCGAAACTTTTCTACTTTTGTTTTTCTAATTTTATGCCATTTTTCATAACTTTTTTTCTTTTTGGAAATTTCATTCTTTGGATTCGGAAAAGTTTCGAGATTCACCGCGAACAAAAAAGATAACACGTGTAGTTATGATCTTCAGAATCTGCTCCGAAATCATAGATTTATTTGATGTTTGTTTAATGATATGAAAAGATATGTTATGAAATGAATTATTTGATTCATCTTCGATCAGATTCGTTGTCGTCGTTTTCCATTTGTTTCTGTGTTGTTTTGATTCGTCGAATATTTATGGGAATTGAGACACACCTTTCGAGACATTTTTTTGCACAAATTTCCAATGCTTTTAACTTCTAACTTCTCCCTCAAATTCATAAATTTCGCTTTGCTTTATTCTTTGTGTATAATTTTCAAAAGGCAGTGAAAATAAGCAGAAAATTGTATTTTCAAATTAATGGGAAAACTGTCGAATCGAGGTGATTATATGGTAGAAGTGAAGTTTGGCTGAGTTGTTTAATGGAAACTGGTTTTTTGAAGTAATTGACGTGATTAATTCGAGTGAGTACAATTCCAATCGACATTCGAAGTCAATTTTTGTGCGTTTACAATGAAATTTGAAGTTTATAATTTTTGTCAGAATTTTTATAGGTATCAGTTAAGTTTTCCTCTTTGCCACTTCCGAATTTCTATCGGCTTTTTTTGTTGCAATTTCCAAGTTTTTGGTGGGATGAGTTGAAATATTTTCGTAAATTTTGTGTCACTGAGCATCGCAAAGTAACTGGGATTGTGTGCAAATGCAATCACCATCCACAAATCCATCCATCCGTCTATCTATCTTTCTGTCGTCATTCTTTCCGTCGTCGTCGTTGCACTGCATATTGGTAGTGATGATATGACTGAAGTTGTTACGAGAGATCGATTTGATTTGATTCATAAAGAAGAATCACTATTATTATTGTATGTTGTCTTTGTTATTATATTGTTATGCGATGATCAGTTCCATCAAAAGCACCACAACAACTTGCTCACAGCAACCAGGCGAAATGCTCAAATTGTGCACATGGTTAGTTGGATGTCGTTGCTTTATTATTTTCGCGTGCAATTCGGAAAACACATTGTGTTTGGTGAAGAACAATCCTCGAGATGTTTTAAAGAGAAATTTAAGCACTACTGGAATGGTACTGAAGAAGAAATGCCTATGAAAACTGAAGCGGTTAGCGCTTATGAAAATTTTGAAAAATGAAAATTTATGATGGGAAAAAATAATTTTAGGATGACGCCTTTATCACTGGTTATCAGTCAGCTGAATATCAATCCACTCGTCACTGATTCGGATCTCTCAAGACATGACTGGATTTTATCATTTGATATGATAATTTGCTTGTGATAAAGTCGTTTCTTTCCATCTCACTTAAGTTATACATGTTTGTATTGCATTTTTGGTGAGTATTCACAAAATTTTCATTCGCTGAGCTGAATTTTCTCTTTGCAATTGTGCTCATTGGAACGTTGAAATGTTATTAAGTTTATCAGATCGAAATTCAAATTTTTTGTTTCTTTGCGAATCGAGCTTCATTTGTTGTTGTCGATTGAACATCATGAAGCCTAAGCCGTCGAAATCTTATTTGCTCACTTTCGATTTCTCTGCAAATCAAACGATGAGTGAATCCATGGAACTTGACGAACCCAAAATTTAGGGCTTTGAGGGGGTGGAAACGCTCTGGATTGATTGAGTTTTGTGTTGTTCCTCGATGCAGGGCTATTCACTAGGTTGATTTATCGACAAGATGTGAGCAAAAGCATTCAGAATACTCACCTGAAATGATTTATTATACGTTCACAAAACTTGTACTGAAATGAAATCAGAATATTATTATTGAAACGTTGAAGCGTTACTATTGTTACGATTATGACTACATTAAAAGAATTACAAAGCTGGGTAAAGAGTATTCATTTTACTTTGGTGTTGTGTTGTGTTGCCTTCTGTTTCTTCTGTGATGCTGCTGCCGTAGGAGATTTTTTTGTTTGAGTAATATTTGCAGTGCTCTTATCATCTGATTATTTACCTGGATTGGCCAGGCCATCAAACGTTTCTAACGTTGCTGGCCACAATACTCGCGTTTCCGTGCGCGTTGTTTTAGCCTCAATTTACGCCACCCCGCTGGCTAGGCGAGCAGACCAACCGAGCACAACCGAGTAAATAATTAGTCGCCGTGAACACTTTGCATAGTTATGCGCAGTCAAATACCAAGTCAACAAATAATCATTACTCTAATAAATTAAATATTCCGCCGATCGCTCACTGCGATTGACGAAACAACCACTCGATGTTCAAGTAGTAATTAACAATCATCATCTGATTATTATCAATCCATTGCAGTGATATTATTTATATCATTATATTATTATTTATATTATTATGCTATGATAGAATTATTTATGTAACATATTTTTATCATCATTATCGCCATAATTATTATCATTCTACTTCGTTCTGTTACTCGTTTCATCCTCATTGTTACCGCATTATGAGCAAAAGATCTTATTCTTTTAGAGCGTTGAAGTTTGCGTTTGAGATTTGCACAAAAAGAAGTGGAGGTGAGCTGTGGTCGGGTACGTTTCAGGTGCAGATACCTCGTTTTGCTTTGAGTTGTTTGCATGAGCAAGATGAATAATGCCTACTGAGTTTGTAGAATGTGGAATATGTTTTTTCTTTCATTTTTCATGCGTTCTCCTCGAAACAAACAAACAAGCAAATATCTTGTGTAAATGAGAAATTATTTTTAGCTGTCACTCAGAACTGTTGAGTGTTTCGAGTACTTGTAAATGAGAAACGAGAAGAGATGAAGGGATCGCGTGATTTTCAGTTGATTGATTACGAGCTGACTTCGGCTGTTCTCTTCGTAAAAAGCGATACGCTGATGTTTTTCGCAGTTATTCACTTGAAATGCAACTGAAAACAAGGGAACTTTGATCTGTGAATATGTTGAAGGATGAGAAACATTTCTTCCCGAAAAAACCTTGAAAAAGCTAAAGGAATATTTATGGGGCATTGGGTATATCTGCTTGTCGATATCCATCATAATACAACAACTGCGCAAAATCCTAATTTCCCGATTCCCTGCATTACCCCCAACACCCCCAAATCACCCAAAACAGGGTATTTTCCCCCAATGAGAATCTTTGAGATAGCAGGATATGATATGGTATTTGCATAATGCTCTGCTATCAGTGGTCATTTGCATCTGCATTCACCATGTGTGTTAAACGAATGCAAAGATTGTTTGTTCAGCAAGCGATTGTTGCGATTAATAATGACATAACTAAATGCCGTTTGTCACCACTTAATTCATGAGTTATTTCTTTTATTTTGACGGCTCAAAGGATATCATTATTGAGCAGTGCACTTTTCAAGGAATTCCTTCATAAATACGCACTGATATTATCAAGTTTACAATCAAATTTGTTGAAATGAATGAAATAAAACGATGACTCGTCGAATTTGTCATCGATGAGACAATAAAAAACATTCTTCACGATAAATTCAGGTGAAACGGACAAACATCGAAAATGATTAATGATATGAACGACCCTTTCGAATGGTTCTACTGTCGAAATCACTCCACAATTCGAATGTATTATATTCTCTTTTATGGTTCTCGTCATTATTCTTCATTCCCTTTCAATTTCTCGAATTAATTTATTAATCAGTTTGATTATTCGATTTTGACTGTTTTCATCACTAAAAGCAAAACTCGTTATCCACTCGTCAGATGACACTTTTTTTGGTTTTTGATCTGTTTTTCAAAATCATTCAGCCATACAGTCACGATTCATTTGTGGTGTGTAATAGTGTAAGATGTATTGCAACATGTACTTGCACAATGTACGTGCTTTCCATTACTAACTTTTTGCTTCAAATTAGTATCATTTATTTGTTTTCTAAATTTTTTCGTCCCCATAAAGTGCTCAACAACGCTTTTTGCATTCTCGATAAAAGTTCACTCATCGTTGTTCAATAAAGTCACCGTTTCATCTGTACTCCACTTCCAGTTTATTTCAGTTAATTAATTGTACTTCTGTCATCTATTTTCAAATGGCACTCCATTAAACAATACCTATTTACAATAATTCATTAGAATCATTCAAAGAAACTTTATTTTGTTATTTATCGATCCTATCGCATCGTCATCCTCTCTGCTGCATCTCTTTCCACGAAAAAACACCCATCGACGAGACATAAAACATTTTCCATTTTACAATGCAAACAACCAAACCAACTTTTTCATATTTCGTAATACTGCACTTTCATTTTTTTCCAAAAAGTTTTCAGAACGAAATTCTGCGATGAGTGAATATCTCTTCAATTCAGATTAAAAAATACGTCGATGATTGATTATTGTACGATACTCATCATTTGTATTCCGTAATTATTTTTATTTTATTTTATTTCATCATATCGTCATAGCGTTATTTCGCATCATTACTACTCTTATTATGTATTTTTATTATCATTCAGCAGCATTTTGTTGTAATCCTCTTATTACAATATTGCTCTGTTATCAAATGACAGTCAGTTTGTTCATTCGCATATAATATTTCGCATTTTTCATCGCAGATTAGGAAAATGAGGCCATTTTTCATTTATTCCACACAAAATCTTTGTCAGCTCGGAGTGGAACGAATGAAAAAATATAGAAACAGAAAAATTTCATTAACAATTCTCAGCACCACCTAAATATCATTCGACTATCAAATAAATCCTCTGCGGAATACATTAGGCGTCACTGACAATTGTTACCAGTATTATTTATTATTGTTATTATTATTATTATTTTATTAATATTATTATTATTTTATTATTATTATTATTTTATTATTATTATTATTTTATTATTATTATTATTATTAAATTTTTTATTATTAAAAATGTGTTCTGATATTTCGATGTTCTTGTGTTCGACAATAAAAATGTTGACAATGGAACGTAGTTTGGCAATAAAACTTTTTTTGCATTCCACATTGATGAGTTGATTGATAAAATGAAATGGAAATAAATAAAATAAAACTGAATTGTAAAACATATTTACGGTCACCGAAAAAATGAGAAGAGAACGATGGGTTGTGCCGTTCAATGAAAAAATGGTGATATGAGCTGAGAGGATTATTTACGGTGCAGTCGAGTTAATGACTTTAAGACGTTCGGCTTACAACACTAAAAACTATTGGATCTATCGCATTCGTTAGCACTTGCAGTTACTGATAAACACTGTTCTTTGACTGCGTAACAAAACGAGTTATTTTAGTGAGGACTGAACGAAACTCAGACAACTTTTATCCTTATAAGCAGAATCAGTGAGCGGAAATGATTTCAGCCAGTGAATTCGTGCATTGTGGATGTGCATATTGCATTGATGTGCTATGAACTAGCATAACATCATTCTATCCAGATTAACCGAATGTTACGGTAATATTAATGCAAAGTTCGAATAGCGAATCGTTCTCTTTGCTGCACACATATCCAATCCTCTCCCGAGTCGTCAATCAATCAATCGTCTAAATCCCATTCTAAAGCTTAAACTCAAACGAAAGCCTGAATCTAAAGCTCAAAATCCATTCCATCTCGTAGCAATTTCACATTCTCCAATTTACAAACAATCTCCCTACCAAATGCTATACACCACAATGCTAATTTCTCTTTTCTCCACTAAAGTCCTCATTTCTCATCCCAAACAACTGAAAAAAAAGCTATTTGCATGTTATTCCAGCAAGATATTCATCACTCAACGCGACATTCTCAGCATCTTCCCATCTACTTTGCTCTCAATCACTAAGCCAACTGAACAATGCTCAAACTCGAACGTATATTACGAACATATCATAAACTCGCACGCTCTAGCGTCATCAACATCAATTCTAGTCTAAAATCCGAAAGCAATTTTAAAAAAACACAGAACAACACACTTTTTCAGTCTTCATATAGTCTGTCAATTTCCATTTCTTCATGAGCACACTGCAGAGCTTCATCACGATGTTGCTAATTGGAACGCAGGCAGTCTTCAGCCTTCTCCATACGACAGTTTGCACTCATTCGCATAACCTCAGAGCACACTGATCGATCTCAGTGATTCAGTGACATTCAGCAATACACAAATCAAGACCGAGACGAAAGGAATAATTTTCAGTGACAATTTAATTTCCAACTGTAAACTGCAGTTTCGTCCGCAATTTCCAGACCAAATAAAGTCGAACCATCTGAGGTTCAGTGCTCGTCAATGTCAGTTTTGATGCTTATCAGTACTAACTGAAAGAGTATAACACACTGAAAGAGTTTCCAACCTGAACTGACTACTTCAAAGTGCAATCGGCTCTAATTCAACAACAGAAAAGACTCCGTTCGGTTCGCGAAATTGAGAAGTTGGAAAACTTAGCTGAAAACTGGAACGAATTGAAGGTTCGTTCGTTCGTTGATTGATTCGTGAGCGAGAGAAGAGAACAAGCAAGGGGAAAGGCGGCGATGCACATTGCACAGATGTTTTTCTGGCTCTCGAAGGCAACTGAATGTGTACGCATCAACACACCTCACAGTACCCAACTAACTGCTTTGTGTACATTCATCATCAAAAAACACAGCGGTGATAATACCTTGAACAGGTGGTGATGCCTTAATGCTTGACTTTATCGCGTGCATTAAGCAATAGCCAAACAACTATATGTTTGCTGTTGTTTTCTTCGTGCAGCTAGCGGTCTTGTGTTGTTCGTGTGAAGAGTTAAGGAAATAAGACGAATAATACGAAAACACTACAAGTTTCGTGTTTTTTTATGATGAAATAAGTGGATGTTGTTCAGATGCGTTCGTTCGTTCGGTGAAGTGCATATGACGTGCGATTTTACATAATAGCTTAGGGATTGTTGTGGAGCAATTGGGAATTGAGAACGGGAATGAGTGTGGGATGATGTGGTGAAGAGTTTGAACACTGCTGCACAACAAGCAGAACTTACTGCAATAGCAAGCAGAGCCAATCAATCAATCTATGACAAAATTTTCATCCAGAAAGACAAATTTTTGAGAAAATTTTCAAGAATTCAAAGAGTTGCAAGTGATTTTTTTTGAGGATTGATGAGGCATCTGTTGATAAGTTCCGAGTTCGACGGAGTTATTCTGTTTGATATGATTTGATCTGATTTGATCTGTAGAGAGATCAAACATGAGAATAAGGGAAGCAAAGGAGCGCGGTAGTTCCCATGTGAGTAAAATATTCACTCTGAAGTAAATTGAGTGACAAACTTGTAGTTTTTGGGGTTGATAAGATACGATGCAACTGTTATGGTGTTTCCTTCAATTGGGTGGTGAAACGCGATTCTGAAGGCCTTTATGTAGACAAGGAAAAGGCAAAGATGAGTGATTTTGTGAGGTTCGAAAGACTGCGAACAACTCTGGGTGCTGAAAGAAACGATACATTGTTTCTAATAATACACAAATTGGATTTATGCACGATCTTAGAGCAGTGGGAAATGAATTTATGAAATATCTTCCTGAATCAAGTGTTCATGATTTGAATCTAATATAGAATGACTTGGAAACGTTGCTCGTGGAAGTCTCGAGCAACACATAGGATGAATTTTTGGAACATCGACATTGATACTGACAGCATCGATCTGGATTAGCGAACTGTGTCCCATCGTGTCTCAAAATTGCTCAGTGAACTGCGTTCTGCTTCATGCGCTCACTGAGTACAACTAAAGTTCGTGAATTAAATTTCTGTTATAAAATGGGACTTTCAGGTGTTGTGATGAAAATTTGCCGGCAAAACTGTAGAAGTGATAGAAGCGATGACAAAGCATGCCACGAGAAGCGTCGAGATTATTGACAAAGTGTTTCGTTTATCCGTGGATAAATTATGTGAATGAGCGAATGACTCCATATGAGAAGATGTTTCATGACGATGTTTTAAGAGGTTGAACTTGTGTTGCATTACGTGTACACTTCATTGGTGCTATCCTTTCGATCTATCACTATAATATTATCATTAGCATTATTGATGCTTTGAGTAAAAGTATACATCAAAAGTGTATATCCGCTCATATCCGCCAAATCTACTGCTGCATATGGTAAATGTGATGCTGCTGCCAAATCGATACTAAAACGAACCAATGTAGTCAACAAGCGAACAAAGGGATTGCCATACAAATTTCATGTTTACAACAGCGGTTCGGGTGCATGCTTGGGTGCATGTGCTTTGATGTGAAGCGAATGTGAGTGAGTATGTGAATAAATTCATCAGATACGTGCACTTCGTTAGACTCGGCAAAAAATACAAAAGATTTCAATGTCATCCATCGAATTATCAACACTTTATCACTTTTTATACCACTTCATTAACGACAATAGAACGCATTTGGGAAAGATTTGAAGAGATGAGAACAGATTCGCAATGGAATTCGAATGGTGCTGATTACGAAAAAAAAAAACAAATCAAATCTTTTGCAGTCTTTTTTGTGGAGGCACTGAGCGATCTATCTATCAAACACCTAACTTTATGCGTGTTTCGTTCTCATAACGTTCCGTTCTAAGGAAGGACCTTGAATTCGAAGTGTTGAATCGCCTCCTTGATCAGACATCATCAGACAATGTGATGTCAAGCATCATCAAGTAGAGACAGACACAGCACAATGATTCATGCGATTATTATGGTGATAACAGTTAAGGCGATACTTCCTGCATTCCGATCTTCTTAAATTTGGCCATTCTTAAAAATTTCACTGCTCTCATTTGAGAATTGTTCCTTGATTTGAACATTTCAAAAGGATGTGGTGAATCATTCCCACTGATGGTGTGAAGCATCACATCACTTCCACTGTGATATGATATGTTACGATAATGAAAATGCATCATAAACCGAAAGTGATGTGATGAGCATGCGTCATACACTGTACTGTGATGTGATGGAGATGTGTCATAAACTGAAGTATTATTCATGTAATCCCGTTGGAATTTCCGTTCCATTCGAATAACACACGACACAATTAATCATCCCTCCTACTATTGTGGTGTGATGTGATGTGACGTGATGAGAATGCATCACCAAGTGGAAAGTTATTCACATCAGTCCGTTAGAATTTCGACTTGAACAACTAACAATTAAGTTGCTGAATTTGGTGATGATGAAATGGCCTTGTGCAATGAAATGAGCAATGATATAGATGCATGCGTGATCGGTTTATGCAGGCATGATGCTCTTTTCTGCTTTTGTATTACTGCAGGATGATTAATGCATGCATAGATGTGTGTTTCGAAAGAATTGTTTTTTTTTCGAATTTAAAATGCTCATTTATTTTCCTCTGATTCTCGTACATTTTTTCAAATGAATTGTTGGAAATGAGAAGATTCGTTCGACAAAATTTGTCTAACGACTCCTCACAAAGCGATTCATGAAAATGAAGTGATATGATGAGATTTACTATGATACAATGAATTGAACGATAATGTATTATCACTATGATATTTATCCAACTACCAGTCAATCATACATAGCACTGAACACTGAAAAAGAATACGAGGCTAACAACCACTGCATCGAAAGCACGTCAGCGCTCATGCTGCGAGTTAGGCGACGATGAGGCGCTTTCGCTTCGAATCGAATAACGATGATTCTCAGTTCAGAGGCGGAGTCCGAAAGCGCGAGAGAGCAATTGCCTTTGATACGTACCACTTTCCGTGTGCTCTCAAAACGAACCAATCAACACAAGACTTCCAATGGAACTGCACTCGAGCATTTCAGTATAAAGCCAGGTGCAAGCAATCCCCAACCATCAGTGTCTGCACTCGATTCAGCAGACAAATATTCCATTCCTACTTTACCCAGCCAGCTTTCTCACTCATATCTAGATGCCTAGAAAGTAGCTCAAGTAACTCGTGTTTGCTGTCTTAGTCAGTGATGTTGTGCATAGGATAGCCTGATGCATCCAACTAGGCTCCCCAGCCAGCTGATATGATGATCTGTATGAAAATTACATTATTTTGATCGTTATCATTATTTTCACTTTAAGTTAACATCTATTATAGGTTATTATCAATCGCTAGATTCCGCATATAACTTCACCGATTCTTTTTGTGACTTTCAATAGTGCATTAAAAGTGTTCTCACCATCGGATCTTTGCATTCCTTCTGATACGATCGCGTTACACTTTAGTGATCAGATGCAGCATTGTAACGAGCGATTGTGATCATCCAATCAACGGCATACTTTAACCCTCATTGTACCGTATCCTTACCGTATATCTATTTCAATGATCTCCATCACTACTCACTGTTCTATGCAATTGTTGCATTCCATTTACAAATGCCATCCTGTATCAGTGCAGTTGAGATAATATCATTGTTATTATTTCTCACTATTAGCGAATACGCTCACAACAATAATAGTAATGCAGAAATAAGTTGAAGTTATAGTAACTCTTCTAAGTTGGATAGTCATCAAGCTATTGCAGCATTCATCTCATGTCCACGCTACATCAGTCGCGGTTTCGCTAAAATGAACGCAACAGTGATCTACTAACTATAATTGTGCTCTACATAAAAGCTAATGGCTCTAGTCTTCTTAGCTTTACAACATCTTTGTAGATTGAATAGTTACAGTAGCGAAATGATATCTGCGTCTAAGTGGCTCTCTCTCTCTCTTGCTAAGCAATAGCTTAGAACAAATATGCGACTGATAGGATGCTCACATTATTGTCTCCTACACACAGTGGATACAGTATGACACTCGAACCTAACAAGTTCGGTTGTCTTGATTTGCTGGTGTAATGACGACTATGTCATGTGCATATGATGCCGATATCATTGTGATATTTTAAAAATTACATAAGTCAGATGAACTGCACTATTACAGGTAACATTATGGCGTGCCGCTCTCTCGCTCAAATCAAAGATGATGACTTCACTGTAAGTTTTGCTGGAACATCAGTGGTCCTGACCCATTGCTTATATTGATAGCATCACACCTCCTTCTTATTCCAATCAGTATCGGATCATTACCAGGCTCTAGAATCTTTTACTTGAAACAAGGGCCTAATCAGAACAAAATCTAGAAACTTCTGAAGCGAATCATACTCTGAAAAACTATCGTTCTGAAAATGTCAAAATCTCTCATGATCACTACTAGATCAAATGCTGTGTAAATACCAGTTATCCATTCAACTGAGTTTCCGTTTTGAGGCAGAACTCAAACTGAAATTAATTTCAGGTTGTCAGCGAGGTCATCACTCACAAACAAAATCACATACCTATTGTTAAGGTAAATTCATCATAATGCCATTCATAATCACCATAAGGATATTTAACAATGTCAAGGCGAATAATTAATTCTATTCAAGCAAAACACACTGATGCTAGGAATAACACGAATACCATTCAAGTGCTATCACCTCCTCCTTCTTGATCAAATCAGTCCATTACCTTGCCTAAATCACGTTCTTCTTATCTAGTCACGTTCTCTCAACAGATTATCTCTTATCTAAAAAACACCAACGCTCAAATGTTATGTAAACATCACCTCTCAATGCATCGTAAACGTCACTTAACGACGGATCTGATCATAGATCATAGATTTGAGCATAAATATCATCGATCTCTGAATCACTCAAAATTGAACCGATACCAAGTGAACAAACCAAATTCAGGGTGACTTCGTGAACATTCCGAAGCATGTGCAACGTTTCATTGCCGAGAAGGCAGAGATGATGAATCCGAGTGCGATCTACATCTGTGACGGATCGCAGCAAGAGTACGATGAATTGATCGCATCAGCCATCAAATGTGGCATGCTCTTTCAATTGAAGGCCTATGAGAATAAGTATGTTCCTTACCATTACTCACTCACTTAACACTCTCAAAAAATAATGCAATTGCAGCTATCTGTGCCGTACCGACCCCCGTGACGTGGCTCGTGTTGAGGCGAAAACGTGGATGATCACTCCCGACAAGTATCAGTCGGTGTGTCACACTCCTGAAGGTGTTAAATCGACGATGGGCCAATGGATGGGTCCCGAGGAGTTCGGTAAAGAACTGGATGACCGTTTCCCTGGATGCATGTCTGGTGAGTTGCTCTCCTCTGATCTTGTCATTTAGATCTCAAGGTTCCACTGATCAACAGTCACTTTAGCTAAATGACTCGAGCCAAAAGCCGGCAGACCACAAGTAGATTATGAAACTCGAATTAATGCATTTCTTCACGACATAATCCGAAGACTGCACACGCAAATTCACTGCTGAATCATCCCTCTCAGCAGTTTTCATGCGATCACAAAACAAATCGCGATTCTTTCTCAAAATTGCAATCAAATCAAGAATATCGTTCGTAATTTGAGGTCGTACGATGTATGTGATCCCGTACTCGATGGGACCAGTCGGTGGACCGCTGTCGAAGATTGGTATTGAGTTGACTGATTCGGTGTACGTGGTGCTGTGCATGCGAATCATGACTCGTATGGGCGCTGCTGTATTGCACGAACTGACTCGAACCCAGGGCGAGTTTGTGCGATGCGTGCATTCGGTTGGTGTGCCGAGACCCGAAAAGGTCGAGGTGATCAACAATTGGCCTTGCAACCCCGAGAAGACTATGATTGCTCATCGACCCGCAGAACGTGAGATTTGGTCGTTCGGTTCGGGTTATGGTGGTAATTCGTTGCTAGGCAAGAAGTGCTTTGCGTTGCGTATCGCGATGAACATTGGCTACGATGAGGGCTGGATGGCTGAGCACATGTTGATTATGGGCATCACGAGTCCACAAGGGGGTCAGGAACGCTTCGTGGCCGCAGCGTTCCCATCCGCATGCGGAAAGACCAATCTGGCCATGCTGCAACCGACAGTGCCCGGTTGGAAGGTGCGTGTGATCGGTGACGATATCGCGTGGATGAAGTTCGGTGCCGACGGTCGTCTCTACGCGATCAACCCCGAGGCCGGCTTCTTCGGTGTGGCGCCCGGAACGTCGCATAAGACCAACCCAATGGCCATGGAGAGTTTCCAGAAGAATGCAATCTTCACTAACGTTGCAATGACCGATAATGGAGAGTACTTCTGGGAGGGTCTCGAGAAAGAAATCAAAGACCCGGTGAGATATTTCATCTCGACGTTACGTCTGTTCAATAAATCAAAATTTTTTATTAAAACACCCACCGAAATGAGTTCCATGAACAATATTTGATTTAGATCTAGTCAAAGGTCAATTTCTTTCAAATGAGTTCGTTTTCCGTGAGATATTTATTAAATTGGTAAAATAATAGCCTGATGTAGTTACTATGACCAATATTATCGGAACCTTCCGAACATGCTGATAATTTCCGCACTGCAGAAAGTTGGAATGATCAACTGGTTGGGTCAGAAATGGCATATCGGTGATGAAGGCAGAGCCGCACATGCGAACTCTCGATTCACCGCCCCTGCTGGACAATGCCCGATCATCCATCCGGACTGGGAGAAACCAGAGGGTGTACCAATTGATGCGATTATCTTTGGTGGAAGAAGGTACTTATCACCTCAAATCTTTTCAGCACCAATCATTCATCAATTCACTTGCAAAATCGCTATCACCGGCAATTCTTTTATCAATCTGATGAATTTTGATCCAAAAATACAATTTTATCATGTAAAATTTCCTGAGTGCCATTGCTTCTATCGAATTATTGCCATTTCAAGGCCTGAGGGTGTACCATTGGTATTCGAATCACGTGACTGGGTGCACGGTATCTTTGTGGGTGCGTGCGTTAAATCTGAAGCAACTGCAGCAGCAGAGCATACCGGTATGATTTTTGATTTTTATTTGACTCAGTCAGGAATGTTTAGAATTAAGTGATAAGTAATAAAATTACAATTTAATGATAACTGACACTGATAGTATGTGACAGACGTGACATTTAGTATTTTTAGTGGCTGATCATAAATCAGATTCATTCACCCACACTTATCTATACCATTCAAGCAAGCATTGTAGTGCTGCGATTATCAGTTACAATCACAACAGTAGTGGAAATAAAAATTAACGTTTCAGTCATAAACTCATCAGTGTGTCATTTGTAAATAATTTTTTGTTAAGAGACAAAAGCACATGGCTAGATATGTCATCATAAAAACTGATCATTGGGTCTATTTGCAAATATTATAATAAAATTCGAAAATTATATCGCGTGATGGAATGTAAATGCTATTAATAATAATAATCCATTTAATCACAAAGAAATGACATTATCAATCAGTCATAAAAAGGAATATCGCAAATGAAAGACATTCAATTCATTTGCAACTCACAAACAATTTCTGAAGCAACTAAAAATGACTACAAGCAGACTGAACTAAATCGAGAGAACGTAATCAAAATGTCTCTAGGCAAACAAGTAATGCATGATCCTATGGCAATGCGTCCGTTCATGGGCTATAACTTCGGTAGGTATATGCGTCATTGGATGAAGCTTGGACAACCACCACACAAGGTACATTATTTATTCACATACAAACTACTCTTCAATTCATCAAGAATCACTGCACTTTTGTACAAAACACCTCTACAAAATCCACTAATTTCTTACCTCACACTAGTTGCTGTTTCCTCAATTCCAAATCAAAGAAAGCAGTTTTTTGGTTTGAAGGATTTTATCAACAAATACGAATGTTATTATATGAATGCATATTTATTTGGTAGTTATGATAAGTGGAGAAAGTGGTGTGATTGATTATAAGTGAGAAATACTTGATTAATGATCAACTGAGATCAATAATGATTGTTATCAGAAGATCAATGATGTAGTTTCGCTTGAGTTGAATTCAGTTCAATGGAATTGCTTGATAAGCATACGCACCTTTACAAGAGCGTATAACAGAAATGTTCTTCAATTGTTAAACTTTCATTATTTGTTTTATTGCTTATAAAGTCGCATTCATATTCATCAATCCGCATGATTTTATTAATATTATTACTCTGTTTACCCAATGCAGTCATGTTTATAAAGGGAATTCCCTGGATATTGTTGCTATTGTAATCGAAACATTCCAGGTACCAAAGATCTTCCACGTAAACTGGTTCAGACAGAGTGCCAGCCACGAGTTCTTATGGCCCGGATACGGTGATAATATTCGTGTGCTTGACTGGATCTTGAGACGATGTGCTGGTGCTACTGATATCGCTGAAGAAACTCCGATCGGCTTCGTACCCAAAAAGGGTAATTGATAATTCATTCGAGTCGCACAGAACGCATCTGAAAATACAATCAAAATAACAGAATTCTAGACTGAAGAATACTTATACCTGCCACAATTCAAGTTGAACATTAGATCAACACGAGATCAAGAAGTTAGAACGCTGAGTTCAACACCTCAGCAGTGAGGATTGTGCGAGAATGGTGAATTATTAGTTGAGCAATTTCAGGAACGATCAATTTGGAAGGTTTACCGGCCGTGAAGTGGGATGAGTTGATGTCAATTCCAAAGTCGTACTGGCTTGAGGATATGGTTGAAACCAAAACATTCTTTGCCAACCAGGTACTTAGTTGCCTCATCTTTTCGCCGTAATTTCTATCCAATCGAAACGCATACCAATTTCAATGGAATCATTTGAAATCGAAACGAGAACTCTCATCAAACAGTCAATGAGTGAATGTATTTCCAGGTTGGATCTGATCTCCCAGACGAAATCGCGAAGGAACTGGAGGCGCAAACAGCTCGTATAAAAGCGATGGCTTAAGTCAATTCACATCTCTATCCATCCGTCCATCAGACAACGCACTTGCTTTCGAGTGCTCATCGGTCGCCTCAACAACGCCTCTGCTTTCTTCAATCGATTTTGTGTGTTGAAACCAGAATTGTTGATTCCTCGTTTTTTAGTTTCTTCTCATTGTTATATAGGAATATATACATATATAAATATAGATATGCATCAAATTCACTGACCAATCTCCGGATTACTCTTGAATGCAACTGTATTCATTCATTTACTTCCTTCATCTACCTAAACCCATTTTGCTGCTACGCTTTTAGTTTTAGTCATAATAACGACTCATCTCACACATCACTCAACCATCCCTTATTTAATGTCTATCATTCAAAGCTATTACTCCTGAACATTGATATATTATCATTGTTAAATCAAGCAGAGAGAGAGCATGTCCAGTATGATGGATGATAGGATAAGATGGGTGATATGATACGAAATCAATGATAGTAATCGAGGCATCTGTTTCCCTCGCGGACTGCTGTCTGAACAACAGATTATTATCATTATCCTATCATTATCATTTTCATTCATTTAGTTAGTACTGCTTGTTGTTTGTTGTGTTAGGGTGCTTGTGTGTGTTTGTGAACAAAAGGCGTTTAATAGCGCATTTGGTCTCCAAATTGAATTGTTCTCAAGTTATATTTAGTTGTTATGTTTGTTTTTTGTTGTGTGATATGACCTATTAATGATCGTATCGTTATCTCCCTGAGTTTTAATATCGGAGATTGTACAAACAGCCATGTTGTCTTGTACAAAATATCACCCATATAAATATAAAAAATTTAAAATATTACTTCATTATCTCTTATTGCATACAACACATCTATCTATCATTATCACTTCAACGCACAATCAGATATGCAATATCACCTGAGTGAAAAGATTCACTGCAAAGAGCATGAAAGCAAATGAACACATGCTTGCTCATATCGATTCGCACTATACACATGTATACATGAATCCCTTTATATCCACACGATATGTTTCTGAAAGTCACATCGCGAAAAGCAACTTTGAAAACAAGTTTGGCATGCTTTCCCAACAATTTCAAACATATACTCTTGGGTAGAGCCTAACATTGAAGTAATCTTTCTTGAAGACTAACTGCAACTCCTTTACAAGCTACTTTGACGAGAGCAACTTCTAGAATGCTCATACTTACTCTTGTTGCCATTAAAAGTATAATTTATTGTGGAGCAGATATCAGTGGACTGAGTAATTGATCTATTGATAAGATATCAGTTTATCTTCATAAAGGAAATGGGTGGTAACGCACAAGGGACTGCTCATTTGCACTAGATAAACAACACAATTGTTCATCGTTACTTCGGTTTATAATTAGAGCATTTTCTTGTTGCTTATCGCTGAAAACACGAATGAATTTCATTTACGAGTTCATGAAGCGATTGTAGATAATCACTCATTTATGCGTAATTATTCACAGCCTTCAGGTGAACAAAGTACGCCTTTTTCAGGTGGATTTCTTTTAAGGTCGAATTTTTAGAATGTCGTAAAATTCGAATGATTATCGCTGATAAAAATATACATTCACGTATGAATGCACCATAAAATAATAATGACTCTACAGCACACCTACGCTGCATATAGATGGGGGCGCATAAATGCAATTTCTGTGTGCATTCAGTGTGAAAATGAACGAATAAAACTGATGCCATAAAATGAGATTAATAAAATTCATTTCTCATTCCGAGCGTGCATTGCACCGACGCAATTTTATTCATTCAGCATTCTTGCCGGCGACAAATACATTGAAAATGCAAAAGAACTGATGGTGAGAATTTCTTCCATTAAGAATGGAAAATTCCCATCTTTCGAATGAATTCCTTCGTGAATTTCCGATGAATTGTGCTGTGATCACAGCAACTGGGCCGTATGACTATACGAATGCATATCGATTATGTGACGTGTGCTCAGAGATCCCCTCAAATCCCCCAAATCCCCTCAAACCTAACATATCACCTCAAACTCTGCTGAGAATCTTTCGTATGTGAGCACAGCACTAATATGGAAAACGTTTTGACGAATGAATAGCAGCAAATTTATTGTGTATGAATGAATGCACGCACAACATGTATTCATTCTGTACGTTCGTGCACAATTGCTGAATGCTGCTAGCTACTGAATATGTTTTTCGCATTAAAAAATCGATGAGTCACGTTCCATTCAGCTTCACCAAACGCATTCTCACATAAAAATATCGCAGCAGAACACAGCACATGTCAGTTGGCCAGATGCAATTGCCGATGCTAACTGAATGGCAGCCATTATTCGAATGCGATGAGGGATCGTAACAAAAACATTCCGTATTTATTTCATATCACACCATTCAACAACCACAAATATGAAGAATAATGCTGATGATAATGATTATAACGATAAATATTTATTTACGCATTCAAAATTCATTTTCGATTTATCTCATAGTCAGAGTGGAATCGCGTTACTTGCTGTGTGCATCCATCTACGACTCCGGCATCTTATTTATCAACATCTACCGTATTTGTCACTGTACCATATCTCAAAAGTTCACAAAAAAACTGAAATCCTTATGTAAATTTATAGTTAACTGATAAAGAGGGCATTAATGAAAAAATAGTCAGCCAACGCCGAGATGTTCTCTATTAGAGATCAGTTTTAATTTCATTATCATGCACTGCAGCTTCATTTGTATTCTGTCCACTCGAAATCTGTTTGTGAGTCTAGAAAATCTGTGTATTATCCACTGCATTCAGTTCATCAGACTCAGACTTTTTGAACATCGATCGATTTTCGTGTTCTTCGATTCGCTGAATTTCTTATTCAATTAACAAGTGAGGTACTCACTGCAAAGAAATCAGTAAACAAGCAGCACAACGCTCTTCTTTCCATGCCATATTCGTGTTGCTTTGCGCTCGGCGATTGCACTTTTATTATTGTTATCGTTGTCATACGGACGTCCACATACAAAGAGACAGCAGATGGCTGTATCTCTTACGAAATCTCATTTTCGAGTGAGTTCGTTGAACTCGGAAAAAAGAACGAAACGGACTGGAAAATGTGGAGTGTAGAATGATGGAAAACAAAAAAAAGATATTAGGGAAAAACTGAGGATAATCCACGGATCCAACACATGAGCACATGAAAATAGCACATGAAAAGAGGGGAATGGAAAATGGTATGGAGAATGAGGAGGAAATTCGATCATTTGATCGGCTTTCACTATGAATTTTATGAATAAATAAGTAAATAAAATGTTGTACTTTTAGCAATGGCAGTATAGATCGCACTGGAATATAGTGTTTGTGTTTGGTGTTGGAAGGGGCTGAAACAATGCAAAAAGTGAAATTATTCCGCATTCGTTTATTTCTGATGTGAACATATCATTTGTGATTCGATTATAAACATTATTTCGATTCAGTTTGCCTCATTCCTCAAGCAGAAACTCTGTTCACATTCACTGTTCACATTTATGTTTGTCTATTATTACGATTCTCATTTTTCAGTGTATTCAATTCACTATTCATTCGTCTCGTTTTGGTGTGTATTTCTACTGAACGGAGTGGAGTATTGATTCGACGAGTGGAAAGTGGACAATTTTCTTGAGGGACTATTCAATATAACTCATTTTTCGTTGAAGAACATTCGAAATTTCACAAATTTTTGTGCAGTATAACGATGGCTTATTTATTTGCATTGCCGTCTTCAGTTGGGGGATTTTGATCTGATCAGCTGAGCATGACGGATTAGAGTAGGGTCGGGAACACTCGATACCCGGGACCCCGAACATTTTTGAGGTTCCGAGGGCCTCCGATCTTACTCCTAACCTGGAGGGCCTCTGAGGTTGATTGCTCCTGAGAGTAGAGTTCAAACAAAACTCGGGGCCTTCAATTCTATCCTGTACGCCCTGAAATTCCACCTCGGGTCCCCCGAACACTCAGAACACCTGACCCTTGGAAGCCTCCACCTTGGGGACCTGCAAGCCCGATTCTGCCCCAACCTAACCCAGTTCCAAACTGTCCTTGTTCCTACCCAAATGATCAAATCCGGAAATTACAACAATCGCAGTGCCGGGGGATCGCTCGCTTCATTGAGATAACGACTGCTGCTCGTCGCCATCCTTTCTCTCTCTCTGTGCTATAATCGCTTGATATCAGAAACCGTTTCCATGTTAGTCATCACCCTGAAACAAATAATGATTTCTTATTCTCTAAACTGTACCATTGCGCCTCATCGATGCCTTGTGAAATCCTTTCGGCAAAACGTTGCTTAGCCTTTGAGGATTTTCTTTTTTTTGAGCTGAATAACCTGTATTACTCGTTCTAAGAATGCTCTCCATTAGCTACATGTAGATGCTAACATTAACCTTTACACGTTTACACTCAACGGATTTGTGCAATATCTTATCAGAGTCACCTATGATAATGTTTCAAAAAAAAAACCGAAAATAACAGGCACATCTGTGCTGTTGGGTTCAACAAGAAAGCGAGTATGAAGTATTTGGGTGGGTGGATGGTGGATTCGATTGAATTGTACAAATTTGTTTATTGCTCTCTGCCAATAAAAACTGTAAGTGAAGAGTATGTTAAACTGACGAGCATTCAGAACAACACATCGATTGATATTCACAAAAAAGAGTGATTGATGATGAACTCAAAAAATATGAACTCAACACTTTGAAGATTTTGTGAAACTTTGCACTATTTGTTGTTGTTGAGAAAAGTTTTTTCTTTGTTATTTGAGAGAATTTCCAAGAAATACAAAAAATAGCAATCAGTCAATAAATCTCCGAAATACTTACTTCTACAACCACTCATCCTACATACAATAATCTATCATATTGAATCATTTCTTGAACTTGCGTTGAAATTTTTCAAAAATCTACATTCATTGTGATATATGAAAGAAGCAGTTTGTCTGCTTTAATAATTCATTGTATCGAGAGTGTTAAACGCAAATACAATTAAATAAACTACACACATAATCTGTTTCACAACAACGTCAACAATCGTAATAACAATAACAGTGATACTGATAACAGCGACAATAACGATAATCGTGATATTGAGAACAATCAGAAAATGACAGTGAAATCGAGCGATACAATACAATTAAAATGTCAATTCAATCAATCGTAAAGTAAATTCACGTGAGCATTGCATAAGTGCCTAAACTGAGATAACATTCTGTAATGGCGATGTATTCTCAATGGGTGAATTATTAAAATCGCATGCTGAAACAATCCAACAAGATATATATCTCATCGAATCGCATCGCAACGCAATTTAATCGCTTATTGTCTTCCAAGTAAACATATCCAGATAGTTCAAAAACGATCGAATTCAGTGCAGTTGTTCGATAACAATTCTAATCTCGCACACTCAACAATGTGCAATGCATTTCCGAAAGCAATTTCTCTCATCATTGCTGAACAAAAACATTCACGATTATTGTCCTGAAACAATCTTCGACCAAAAATTTCTCAATTCCGAGCAAATTTCCAGCCGCAAGTCGGAACCGAACCCGCCACCTTCTCTTTAGTTTAGTGTATTGACTAGGAAAATACTTCAGAATCTGAAATTGTGCAAGACTTTATGCAAATGCGTACAGCAAAAGAACGTAACAAAAATATCACATCAGAACACATCGAATATTAATAGATACAATAGTGATAGATACAATACAACTAAATCAATAAACTAATAACTTAAATAAGTAATAGTACTCCGTCAATCCAGATCTCTATAAAGACTTATTGAGATTTCTGTGTGCGAAGAGTGCTTTAATATATTCATAAGAACCGATCATAATGGCGCATGCTGGTGATATCTTCGCTATTCGAGGTACCACACCTGAAATTACTCAGCAGTCATAAACAATGACCACAATAATAACATCACTTATAATAATATCAATAATTGCAACAAAAATATTAATAATAATAACGATAACGAGAACAAACCAGCAAAAATAGCTCTAAATCCATTCTTATGAATCAATTCTTTAATGATACCATAGGTCGTAACTGATTTAACGTGCGCCTTGCCATGATCACAACACACTTTCTGCGATGATATCTTCAATTTTTATTGCTCTCATAACAACAACTATACATCTGATAATGAAGATAACAACTGACGAATAATAATAATAATAAACAATGAAAGTAATAATAATAACGATGGCAACTGCAATAACAATGCATCGAACCTGTCCCAAAGTGACCTGTCGATGTGTTTTGACGACATCAAAAGGTGCGGTAAGGAAGGCGGCCAACGAGCCCGACAGAGCACCGCTCACAAAACTAATCGAGAAAGTCGTTTCATGTCGATTCAACCTCTTCAACGCTCTTCCTTTCAAAAACTCATAACACGTCCAATATATTGCTGAAATTTTTGGTGTTGTCGAACGAAAATACAAACAAATACGCACATCTAACAATAATAATAATGACAGTAAATGATAATAAAAATAGCAATAACGAACACTACCAGAAAAGGGTAAATCCCTCATCAGAGTCGGCGCCCATCCACGCCAAAACGTTAACAGTCCGTCAGCCCGATGCGACCGTTTTATTGCCTGACCTATCTCTGAAACATTCTCCATGCACTCTGAAGATTGGTTTTCGCGATTGTTTGAATGAATCATCACATCGTCCCGAATCGCATTTTTTGAAAGGCCAATAGCAATTATTCGAGAAGTGAGTTAACGAAGAGAAACAAAGAATCGACCGCAATAAGTAAGTCTTTCGGACTGCATCTTCGTTCGGACCATCTCGATGGGCGACACGATCGTTGTGGACAGAGTCCTCGCACCTGCGCCGGCTAACATCGGACTCCACCACGCCATATCACCACCACTCCTCTGACGGCTTCTTAACCAATGCAATAAGCTGTCATACGTGGAGAAATATAGCACTGTCGCTGGGACTGCCATTACTCTGAATTACAGTACATTATTCAGTTTAATTATCAGTTACATTCCTGGAACTTGAATATAAAATAACGTTCCAATATATTTGGATTACGCTATATTCCAGGCAATTAAGTTGTAAAAATTTAACAGTATCCTTTAAGAAGGAAACAAGTCAAAAATGCTTAATAATCACAAATTTACAGTGTTGGAGATAATCCGCTCCACAACGACCTGATCCCTTCTAATTTCGTGATTTTTATAAAAGCATCCTGAAAGTTCACAAATTATCTCTTTATCTCTTATAAATCAGTTTATCAAGACGAATCGGCATCCGAAACGAAATACAACTACAAACAAAATTTATTCAGTCAGAGTTCATTCAAAAACTTGCGATTGTGTAGAAATAAAAACAAAGATAAATTGGATGGAAAAGACGAATTCCTACGATAGTTCCAGTGAAATTGCCCGGTCTAGCGAACCACTCGCACGGTTGCTTCGACGCACTGTCAGCACAAGCCGTGCACAAGTGGTCCATCAGTCCATTGCTGTACAAAAAGCACGTTCCCTTCACGAACGGATGTCGCTGTTGCTGTAGACGAATCTTGACCACGTCCATCGGCGTCACTCAAATCAAAATTGTTATTCCTCTACGACACATACCTCTTCGACAATAAAACACTTCTGCACACAAACACCAACTCACTCATCAACGACGTCACAATCGCTCCCGTGGACGCGGCCATGATTCGTTGAGTTATCGAAATCGATCCGTTGTTATCAGTATCTGGCTGATATCCTCTTCCATGCTCGCTCATAATCACAACCACTTCTTATCAGTACCAATCCAAGTTCGATCAATCGCCACACCTCACAACAACAACAATTCCTTATCAGCAGCCCAACCAACTCACGTCGTATCCAGTCTACTTGACAATATTGCAATCTAAACAAATTCTTCTCCTATACTTCCATTCATCCCTCTCAAATGCGATCATAAACCACCTCAAATGTCATCTTAATCAATTCCAGTGCTCTCCTACTGTACCCGCACGTGACAATCAATGATATAATCGATCACTAATGACTGTAAATTGAAACAGTAAAGTATTCAACATGCAACAATAAAAACCTCACTTCAATTGCAGTCAGTACAGAAGATTTATTCGAAAGTATTCAACACAACCGGAACAAACCAACACCAACAACGATAACAATAACATTTAACAAGTAAAACAATCATAATTCCATAATAATAATAATATCAACAACGTTTCTTTGACACACTCAAGCAATTGCTCATTGAAGTGTTATCATAATAATATAGAATAAATAATCTCAAACAAACGATTAACAAATAAATAAACCGACGAATATTTCGCATCAAAGCATAAAAATTGCGACAACAATACAATTTCTGATGATTCTCAATGAATATGCCAAAAAATGATAGAATAAGCGAACTTCAAATGAATATCCACCAGCACATCAACACGAACACGACTACAATTCCGTTATGAACGCAAAACAAAGTTTAATTCAATCGGATGTGCAACAAATCACTAAATAAATAATCACTTCATTCTGCGCAATAGACGAGTGTTGATCCAACCTCGAAACTGTGCGAGTTGTCTTCGACTTTGATGCGTTTCGACGATAGATCCACCTTGAACACTGCTGAAAACATTCATCATTGTTTATCTAATTACAACTCAAACTCAAGTTCAAAAAAAAACCTCAAGTACCAAAAATAAGAAATTAACTAATCTAACGACTTCCACTAAAAAACGAACCTGATTCAGAGATTCTCTCGTTAAGATCGCGTGGTTGAGCATAGTGGATCAGCTTACGATCACCTGCGTTCGAATCCTTATAACGCCAAAGCGTTATCGTATGACGTGCTGAAATGCTTTCCTTGATAACAATAAATAGCAACACCAATAATAAAAAAACATAAATAAACACCAACGTTTGATATTTCTATTCACCCTACGCAAACGCCTCACAATCGTGTCAATACAATCGTTATCAATGATCGGAATCACCGTCTCGAACAAGCCGCAGCACACATCCACGTTACGCATCGTTATCTCAACTCCCTCCTGCAATTACCACTCAATTATCATCCATCACTCCCAAAATCAGATCACATGCATACCTTCGGTTGATAATACATAATAATCGGACGTCCAGGACATGTGATATCCACAATATTCGCTTCAACACCTTGCTCACTCGTGTCTTTAATCTGCACCTTTTCCAATTCCAAATTCACCAAAATATAATCCATATTCTAAAAATGTACTGATTAAAAGAATATTATCTTGCACCCTCTGAATAAACAACCGACTCAATTGCGACACTTCAATAAATGACCTCTCTCAACACATCAGCTTGATCGAATCTACACGCCATATCCAACGCCCCACGACCGTGCAAAGCCAAATTCTGTTTGATCATTTGCACGAACGGCATCGTTCTCTTTGCCACTTTCTTCAGTGAAGCTTCGGCGAGAAGACGTTGCGATATCACTTTATTGTCGGGCAGTTCGTCATTACCATCGCTGTAGAGCTGATTCAATATGGTCAGCACTTCTCGCTGCCAGCTCGGATACTCTTTGGCCACGTAGATGATCGCTTCTGTTGGTGGCGCACTCACCACCGCGGGGTTACCCTTCTTTTTCGGATTCGTATGATTCTTAAGACGTGCTCGGAATTCCTGCAAATAATACACCGTGAAATTCCAGTTATTCCACCAAACCCCACTTATCTCATTTCCCATTAAAACGGAAAATGCTTTCTATGAAATTTTAAATTGCATGAAAGTTGGGCACACCTTCATCGCATCCTCAATGAATTCGGCTTCTTTTGCAGTGATCGGGTTCGGCTCAGCCACCACGGGCCATCTCTCGCAAACAATCAAATTCTTCTTGCCGAGAATCTGCCAGATCTGTTCACCTATATGTGGACATATTGGCGACAGAATAATCGCCTGAGTTTCGATCCATTTAAATACCAAATCCACGTGCATTCCCGTATCACCACCGCACAACTCACGGTACTTATCTCGATATGACTGAAATTTCATAACAATAACAATCAATTCATAAAATATTACTTAATCACAAATAACAATAATAATAATACTTCAAACACTAAAACTTATAAACTGGACGTACCAAAACGCTCACCTGATATTCAAAGAATCCCGTTTTGAGTGCCTCTTTAAAGAGTGTTGTTTCGTAATTAGTTGCGGTCAGTCGTATTGCCGTGTTCATCTGATTATCGAACACACGATCCGCGAACGAGTGCGTTGCACCCGTTCTCAGTGCGTTTGCGTCTCTCAGAACGACCATTTCTTTGATCCACTCCAGCAGATTGTACAGTCGTAATATACCCGCATCTGCCATTGCAAACACAAAATTTGCATCCTCTACGTAATCGCCAGCATCCTGAAGTTGTTTGATTACGAACTCAATTGAAAGATGCCCTACCTCAATAAGCAGATTAATAACACTCACCGCCAGTGACAAACGCATTCCATCGGCCGAGAACTGTGTCACACTATCACTCAACGTCAAGAAATTACCCGTCTGTTTCGACATCTGCAAACTCAACATCACCACTCAGAAATACTCAACTACACAAAACCACCACATAAATTCATTCTCAGAATTTCAATTCCCTCAACAACAAACCAATCACCTTTTCATTATTCAGCAGCAGATGACCATTCGCTCGAATACTCTTCGGCCACAATTCCGGATGATCTTTCCAAATGGTGACGTGGTTGAACAGAAAGTATGTCAGGTGATTCTGCACTAAATCTTTTCCAGATACACGCATATCCACTGGATACCTGAACGTTTCAATGGATCAACGATACTCAACAGTAACATCATAAATCAATCAGATCAGTGCACAACACTTACCAATACATGAACTCTCGTCTCAATTTACTCAACTTCTCTTCGGGAACAGGCATCGTTTTCGCATCGTACGCCACACCCAAATAGATGTAATCCCAACAAGCATCTACCATATCTTTCGCACTGCAAATACATTACATTAATCCTCTTCATTATCATTATCATAACGAATTTTTCTTTCGAACAAACGAATATAAAATCATTCAGGCCGATTCGATTGAAATCAGACCAATCTCTTCATCGTAAAGAGATACCAAACCACTCACTCGATTCCAAGAGGTCCCACAGTCCTTCCGTCAATCTGTCCGCCTTGCAAAAGGTATGCCACTGGATAATAGGCGTTGTATATGGTTGAATCCGAGAGTGATTCTATCAAATACTGCGGGTCCCATGGCAATCTTGAGCCGAGCCCATAAGATCGCGAGCACGCGTGCTCGTGAAGCCAGTCTATTGTCGCGTCCAGGTTACGACGTACCTTCAATTCCGTATGACTATTAAAGAAATGAAAGTAAGAACATAATACACGAGTAAAGAATAAAACAAGAATGTGGTGACGAATTAACAATGAATAAAACCTCTTCACTGTACGTATTCAACTGAGCCAATGCACGTTTCGCTTCCTCCTTCCACGATTTATCACCATAATTCAAGAACCTTAATAACATCAACATGAAGACAATAACGAGCACGCTGATAACGTTGATAATATAACAATAAATACCACTGATCACACAACGCCACCACACACTCATCCCCCGATCTTGAAATAACCTTCCGTTCCGGTTCCACATATTTCACAGCCTCCCTCGCGTTGATCATATCCGACTGTATTTTCATTTTCACATCAGCCGTCTTCTCACCCACATATTTCCCAACCAGCATCACCTAAATGATCAACTTTGATCCAATTAATCAAATAAGGTAAATGGCTTCACTTAGAACACTTATCGAAAATTATAACATCAATTACGAATTGATAATCAATTGAATTAGATGAGCATCTTGCTGAACCGCTTTCAAACTGAATTCAGGAAACTACGATACTCAAACACTGTCTCATTTGTTCGTTTCATTTTCATTTATCAAACAGTAACAGTGCATACAGGTAATTGCGCAGTCAAATTAAAAAACTCTAGAACATCACCAACCCCGTCATAAAATCCTTTCAGATAAACTTCTTTCTTCGCCTCTTCCAATTTATCGCGTTCATTTTGACTTTCCACTTTCAGCTTTTCACACATAAAAACGGCCGCTAGATTTCCATACTCGGGAATTTGAATTATTGGAATCTGAAATTATGGATGAGTAATTTTAAAAAATGAAAAGAACAATGAATAAAGTGAAAGATCAACAACGGTAATAGAAACACACCGGTTCAAAGGGTATCACCATCTCATCTTTGATGCCATACTTTTCACGGAATGCCTTCTTTCTCTTCAGATCGCATAATGCCGCATAATCATCAGGCGCATCTGATGGCACACTAGTCACTACACCAGTGCCTGAAATATTACATTAAATTAATACTTCATACAACATAATTACAATACATTTAATACCATATCAGTTACTCATGCTCATCGACTGCTTTTACAATCAAATTCATTCGATGAAAGTACAACGATTAAATTGCATCTAAACGATCACAAAATCAAGTTTCCAATCGCCAGATTCTCAATGAATGTTGTCATCCTTTCTATCATGCTCAATCCATCAACATACCCTTATCATCCTTAACCGTTAACATCGGCAACGCATAAATCCTCTCGTACTTTGTCATCGGACCTTTCAGCGCAGCACCGAGCAATTCGCTGCCAGCTACCTATAAAATCACGTACATATACAATTCATATCATTATTCAAATCATATACAATTCATATTTATCCCAACGTACCCTTTCCAGTCCATCAACGTAATGCACCACTCCATTCTCAGCAGTCATTCCTTGATAACTCATATTCCGAGCCGCTCTTGCAGTGGCCACGAACACCTCACTCTCGTCCGGATTCGCATAGAAAACTGAGTACTTGATATCCGGATGAAGATAGCAATTCGTCTGACCGTACATTGTTTCCGGTCTTAACGTTGCGGCCACCAGATATATTGGCTTGGTGATGTTAGCCAGAACCTTTGGTTTCGGATCCAAAACCTTCAAAGAATTTGAAAATACTGGCCCGTTACTACTGCTGTATAGAATGATTCTTCCGGATTATAATTTCAAAATAAGCATTTGATTTTCGTGAAGTCTGAAATGGTATTACCTTCGAACATTCTATGACTTTGACGTAATAATAACGATAAACAGACAGAGTGATATTCGAAATTTGAATACTTTAATGATCACTGATTCAATGGGTGATTAGAATTATCAAAATGAAATGAGGTTATAAACCCTGAGTTTGATAAGAGTGTACTCCTGAGGCGCTACGCCCTCGCCACTCGATCTGTCGTGATCCATACACGGTTGACCATCTTTCGGTGAGTATATCGTGTACCTCTTACCAAAATCTATTTTCTTCGCTTCACGTAACTTGCGAAATTGCCAACACACAAACGAATCATAATAAGGATTAACATCGGTTGTTATAAAAGTACGACGCCAATCGATCTGAAACTTTTCTATGATTCCATTATCTCTGTTATCACAGCCATTGCCGATTCAACTGCTATCGTCATCGGTAAAGTCACTGTTACAATTGGAATATCATTACATAAACCCCGAATTTGAAACTTTATCCTTAAAGTAACAATGGACTGTCGTTGTAAGACTAATGCAAGGACCAACCCTCGCACCCATTCTCTTCAGATCCGCGATGCAGTGTGGTGGGAAGTAACCGAGCCAATGGTGTGCATCAGCGAATTTCGCGATCTCGGCATCACTCAATCCCAACGATTGCATTATTTGCCACTGGTATTTCGCACCTCCCGATTTTGCTACCGCTTTACTCTGCAAATAATGACTTTTACAAATATGAGGAAATTTGAAAAATACGACGAAATTGCAAACCTTTTTTCCTTTGCTCTTATCTTTGATTACTTCATCAGCTGCACTCCTGTGTACCTCCTCCGGCTCTAAACCGTCTTCAGCTGGAAATACGGGTGGATATCCGAAATCTTCAAGTTCTCTCTTCAGCTTGTCAGCACACGCCTTGATCGGCATTCCGGTACAGTGCAATCCGAATGGAAATAAACACCTCTTCCCCAGCAAACGTTGATAACCAATTGCAAACTGAAATTCTTTCGTAGACACTCGTGCACTTTCTACTAAAATTTCTTTCAAAAAATTTTTACGTAGGAATTTGAGAATTTCGCAATTGATTCTTGTACAAAAAGTGACTTTCTTGAGTCGCAGGCTTTCACTGCAGTGGAATGAAAATTCCGGAATTGACTCCTCAAAGAGCAGATGGCAAGAAGAACTGCCTTTCAAAACATTAAGAATATTAGATGTAAAAATACGTCAAGATGAAAATATTTTATGGCTTACCTCACACTTTGAGATTGTGAATGTGTGCCCAAGATGGAGACGACCGTTCATATACGGATATGGGAAAGTAACAAGATATTTCGGCTCATTCCTTTAATTCAGAACAAAATTAATCTCATGCTTAAGATGACATCAATTACAGGTCCGGGATGAACATCCATGAGATATCGCAAGAACTTACAGATCCTCTGGAGCGTCCACTTCGAAAACTTTAGCATTCTCCCAAAGTTTCTGGATTTCAGCCTCTTTGGCCAATAGTTCAGCAACCTTTCTACGTTCCTTGACCGCCATAACGACCGCTGAAAATACAGAAAACATAACATGAGATATTCAACGGTTTTGCGCAATTGACGGATTCGACTATAGAGTATTCCTGATAAATTAGGGCTCTGAATCCGGATACAATTGAGATCAACTAATATTGACTAAACCCTTTCAGAGGGAAATAAATGAGATTAAGTGATACTGACAATACTCATTTCGTAGTACCTTAGAATATCAATAATATGTTTGAAAAAAACCGTAAATTAAGCTTATTGCAATTCAACTGTACTGTATTGTCAGCGGGTCTGGGTGATTTTTAACCACTTAGAACACTTGTCGAAACCTCATACAAATATCGGAGCCTTGACGGATCTGGAACTTGCCTTTCCGGACCGAAATAACCGGAATCTAAAGTTTTGATCGTTGCATTGATCAACTTGCGAAACTCGGCGGTTAGCCAACGTGATGCGTTCGCACAGTTCATTCAGTAGAGCAAACTCTATTCAAGAGAAATGCAATGCTGTGTGCTATAAACTGAAGCATGAAGGAAGTTTATTTCGATGCATACAGCAAACTCTATTGGAGAGAGATATAAATGCATTGTTGCTGTGTGCATACAATCGCACAGTTGATTTTGATAGAGTGAACTCTATTCAAGAGATATTGCAATGCTCTGTGTTATAAACTGGAGCTTGAATGGAGATGCACACGAGTGTGGAACGTTAGTGAATTGCGGGAGTATTGCCAGTTGCCAGCGAAACGTCCTATTTCCACGGGTTCGAGAATGTCTTATTACGGGAATTCGAAGATTTTACACGGGATTCAAAGATCTCACATTAAGATACATAGTTTCATACTATATATATATATATGTTACGTTAAGGTATACACAGTATAATTCGATATAAGATATACATAGTAATAAGGTGTAGTTTTATTATGAGAGCAAGCCTGAGAATGTTTGAATTATCTGCAAAGAAACTTTCCGACGAGTTGAGGTGGTTTCAGAGGTAGGTAATAACCGTAAGAACACAGCTGAGAAGAGTCTCTTAAAGGAAGTCAATTCTATTGTTCATTAAATTCATTCGTTACCCAATTACCCATAATCAACACACATGAAATAGACACGAAAAGAACCCGCAGTTATTTGTGCGATGTGAACAATTCCAGGTTATTCGAAAATATTCATTTATTTGCATATCACTGAGCCGTAGAGTTCGAATGATTCGTGCTATAATGCAGTGCTCAATTTCAGAGATTAGCATCATTCCCGTTATAATATAGAAATATCCATCAGTCAATACACAAATGTTCAAAACAAACGGTAGATATTTATAATGATAAATATTCACCAAAATCGCAAAATATTTCCTGTCGATGCTGAATCATCAGTCCGAGATCACCCTGCTCACATGCATTCTAGTGCTTCAAAGCAATAACTTTAAACTGTGATATCTCCATCAGATCTTATCAAAAAAACATCAGAGCAAGCAATACCATACCGTAATGCATCCATAAATTTCGTATTTTACGATCAGAATGCCCTTTTTCCGAAAACATCAACGTTTTTTCATGCAGCAATCAATTTCACTGATTTTTCCTGGCAAAATCAAACCAAACCGACCACTGGGTGTTTCATGAAATCAATTTTTTCAGTTGATCGCATCGAAAAATGCTCTCATCACCAAAACGACGATGAATAATCATTTTTGTGTGTAACAGCGTTCGAAGCATTCGAAGAAAAACAATTCTGACGGAGTGTTTTGGAGAGAGAATAAAACCAATTAATTAACCAATAATAGTAAAATGAAAAAGTTTCGTTCGGAAATTGGATGAACTAACTCTCTGAGTGCATCACAGTCAGTGACAGTAGGCTCAAACTGGTTTCGAACGTTACAGTCAGTCAGTTAAGAAAATGCATGATTTATTGCTTGATGCGTGCACGAAACATTGATTCCAGTTTGCCATTTCGGTATTTTTCAATAAGTTTTGCTCTATTCCATTTCAATTCAGTTTCAGAGTATTCACATTTTTATCACGGCCTCGAAATGATCTATTTATGTTATTTACACAACGAGGATACATCTTTACAAATCGCGAAACATTTCTTTAAGACTTTTTATATTAATCCTACGGCTCAAAATATCCACTATCCGATGGTGTCAGAAAACGTTGCTGGTAGGATTTAGAAGTATCACTGATCATCGATATCAGTGATTTATATCAGTGATTAGTGATCATTGACATCACTGATATCAGTGATCATCATTGATCAAAATGAACTCGTTAAGCTAAAGGAGATACTCCCAGAAATTCATCTGTATCAGCAGAACGACAATATACTCTTCAATGATAGCTGTGAATCTGTTTATCCATTGGCACGAAGGAAATGTTGTGGTCCCAAACAAAATTGAGGATAAAAGACGGTGGAAATGAGGTTGAAATAATAACGGTTGAAAAATAATTGTGGTCCCAAACAAAGAAAAAGAAAAATAATGCTCTCATCATTGATGAAATGTGAAGAGTTCAGCGGTATAATGAAATCGCTCAGCTAAATGAGATGTTATCAGCAATTCATGCAATTCGTCAGTATAAATAAAGTATGTAATGTTTATAACAAGGCAAGAATGGAATGTTCACTTGAAGTATTCATGTTGCCATAAGACTGTTTCGTGTTCAATGTCGTTCTCAAATGAGCAGCACTTCTTCAGCTTGCACATGCCAGCACTAATGGAATGATTCAAACGTGTTATTTATTGAGTAATGTTTCAAATCGTTTTTCAGTCGACTTTAACTGCTCGTTCATGTGCAATGAAACTTTTGTGTATTTTCAAAATGAAATGAATACTGCTGCTGCTTCATCCTTACTGTCAATAGCAATAATATTTCAAAATAGGTTAAGTCTATCATTCATTTTCTTTCTATTCACAGACAATCATTTTACTGTAATACTCATTTTTTGAATCATCATCATTTCTCTGCGATGCATTGATTATTCATTTCTAATGGAACAATTTTTTGCTGCCTGGGAATATCACATCCGCAAATTTGTCAATTCGGAGAGACATTCTCCGTTGCATCATTATTCATCCATTCCGTTCTGATTAATAATTGCACTCTTATTAATTGATACCATTATCGGCGATATTGTTTTGATTATCATCCTCGTCGCCAATATTTTTGGATTTTTATTAGTATTATTATTGTTATTATTATTATCGTTATTATTATTATTATTACTATAGGCAGTAGTAGTAGGTTACTGTTAAATATAATCGAAAAAGATTTTGCGTTCTTGTTCTGTTTGTTCTCATCACCTTTCTGTGTTCCTTTCTCAACCTCTTCCTCTCGTCTCCATCAAAGTCAAAGTCTAACGCACACTGGTTTAAATATCGCTGGTAACCAATAATGAATCCAGTTTACCTTTCAAATTGGTTGATAAATCTTGAAATTCGAACTTCATCTGAGAATATATAACACTGTTGAAGATCAGATCAAACTCTACCTGAATATCGTACTGTAACGAAGAACGAGAGTGCGTTTGGTTGGCTGATCAAGACAATTCCTTCAAGCAACTGAATCTTGTCCTAATGAAATCAGTTAATTCGTTCACTTCATTTGATACATCACTGAACATCGAGTTCCATTCCATTTGGAAAAAAAAGAGGGATTATCTTGAGTACTGAAGTAATACGACGAACAGAGATAAATTCTCTCGATTGCGCTTCCATTTACTCACAATCAATTGGACGATTGCAATAATAAGAATGTATCTAGCAAGAGTCTCAAAGTCAATTCATGCGAAATGTCGTACTTAGTTTCTGACGTGTGAAAATGTATGTGCATGTCCTTAAGAGCTCGGTAATCCATGTACGTTATTGTATACGAACAATGACAATCTGTTGTGGCAGTCAAATAAAGTCATCAACTGTGATGATTTCGTCGAATCACAGCAAAAGTAATGATGAAATTAAAGAGGTATGTATGTATCCAATCAAGAGTAATATATTGAACGAACGAATGTGAAAAATGCGCAAAAAACCCGTCTTGCGTTGTGTCTTATCCTGTGCTGTGCTGCACTCCGATTGAAATCCCCTCCCTTTCACCGTTCCAATAAGAGCGTTGAATTTATGCATCATCATCAATTTAATATCAAACACAATGCCACCACGCCCTTCAAATCGAACACATTCAAATACTCTTTAAGAAAGCACTTTTCTTTACTTGTAATACCGTTACGTTACAACAGCAACACCACCGTTGCTCTCAGTTTTGCGACGATGACCAACCATTTATTCATTCTTGTTCTATTCACTAATTATTTATTTAACCACTCTCTGTTCAACGTCTTCAAAATACCATATCAAAGATAGACGGGTACAGGTGATTGTTGCTCAGCGGATAATCTTCATCTTCTTTTGTCTTTATTTTATATTTGTTTGAGTTATTATGCTTATGGATCACCTTATCGCTATTGATAAAACTGTTCATACTCTCACTATTCCCATTACCATTATACTCTCCTCTGTTTTTGCATTCACAAAACCATGAATAAATTAACTTGCTTATCACCTCTACTACACCCATTATCGACACACAACCCGAAGCGACTGACCAACTCTCCATTCGTCCATCTAAGACATAATTGATCTCAGAGTTGATCATCTATTATCAAATAACCTTCAAACTGAATTAATTAAACATTCCGTGTGACAAGTCAATTAATCACTATCATTATGAAATTAGTGCATACAAATACTCAGAACTCCAAGTTGTCTATAGGGAATAACAAAAGTTATATCTTATACTTCTCAATAGAACAAACTCGTATTGATCACGCCCAAAGGTCGAAGAGTTTAAGGCTTGTTCTCAGTGCTGAAATATAAGAATGTGTCTGAAAGATTGCTTATACTATTAAAATAATCCGTACATATAACGTAGAATGTTTGATATGTGCATAATTTATCGATCCCAGCACCACAGATTGCTCTATGTTCCTCTATGCAACGATCAACTTGTTCTATCATCAGACAAATTCACGAATGCATTGCAAATTTATAACATAAAGCAAATTTCTGTGGATTTCCAGATTACAGAAAGATTACTTATTACTTCTGAAGGTTTATCCAAAAATAAATTTGCCGTATAGCACATCAAATAGTGCACAACGTGGATATTCCATATGTATCGTATCGCAAGTGTGTTTAGAGTAAAGGACTGAGTTTGATTCGAGTTAATAGTATTAACGAGATCGTGATAATATAACCATAGAAAGAGTGCACTCATTCATTCAGAAAATCGGTTATACACAGATCTGTCCTTGAAATCAGATATTACAATGCGATTCGTGTTGATGATCGTCACGTCACCACAACAAAATTCTCAGTTTTATTCATATACAACTCAAAGAATAAGTTCATTTCCTGTGCAATGCACTCACTCACTCGTATAGATTTCTGTTGTGAATTATACTGTTACTTATTATTCTTATTGCTATTATTCATTATTATTATTATTATTATTGATATTATTATTATTATTGCTGCATTGTGAACACCAAAAAAGCTTCCTTCTGTCGTCTCGTTTAATTAAATTCATCGCAAATAAATCATATTTTTTGTGTGAGTTCTGATGAAGGTTATATTCCTTCATTTAGTGGATGGATTGTTTGTAGTCAAGGTCATACGCTTTACTCTTCGTTCGTTTCATCCTATTTCGTTTTTTTGTTGTTCTTTAATGAATCCGAAAATTAACCAAATAAAATATAAATGATGAAAAGAAACGTGAATGAATACGAAAACGTTTTGGAATTCTCAAATGGTTTGCACTATAAATGCATTGAATAAACAACACTTTCAGCTGTTCTCAATGGCATTCCAATCAAATTTCTTCGTTTCTTGTTGTTTGTTATTGTTATACATATAAGTTTTTTTGTCACTTTTTTTGGGTGCTTCTGCTATTTATTTTATCCGATGAATTAATTCTCTCATTTAGTGCTGCATACTCGGCTCTTGTGAATATGTTGTTCACTAACCCTTTCGAAATCAGAATTCAAAGTTGTTGAATCACTCACCCCTCCATTGAACAATGAGTAATCTCACTACAATTCAAACTCGTTACACTCACTGATTCATCAAAACGGATATCCTTCAAAAAGAGAAAAAAAATCACTTCTTTGATGACTCATTAACGTTACTGACCACTTAGTAATGCTCATTGGCACATATGATCAACAACTGCCAAATGACACACTGAGGTGTTCAATTGAGAGATTCTGCTTTCTCACTTCACATTATACTTTTTGCTTTGGAACGGTAGGTAATAAATTGCTGATGATGCTAATGATGAAACTGATGGTAAAAACTATCAAATAACAGTACCATAAGGTATACATCTCCACATAAATTGCTTATCTTTATTGGATATCTCATCTCACATTCTAAAGTCTCACTGTATCATAAAAAACGGAGAATCTCATAACATAAGTACATTTTTTCATCGAATCTCTATGGGAACCCATCTCGCTGATCCGTCCGTATCTTACCTATTGATCACATTACATCAGCAATGCATCATCCACCGAAACCTCATCATTCGCGATCATCATCACATCGCCGCCATCTCAGTAGTAAACAAACAGCAAGCGACGGATTTTTTAATGGCCTTTTGCAGCTTTTAACGACAGCTGTGCAAGCAACATCACCAGTGCACATTTCATTTTCTTTTCATTTCCTTCCTTCTTTCGTTCCTCTTCCTTGCATCGCTCGCACCCATAATTCATATAAAAACGTCTACATAAATCTTATTCTTCAAAGAATCTCGTTTCATATCTCTCAAAACCATCTACGTACATATGTTTCTGCTTTGAATAACTTCGTTTTTCAGCAATATTTCGAATTTTTTGTGACCCATTAAAGAGAGATGAATGATTTTTTTAGAATGCAAATTGCCACACCCTAATGGCATTGGTCTGTGAATGATTCACTGGATAGATATCGTGATTGTTGTACCTTATATTCATTCCTGTAGCTAACATCCAAAGCATTCTAAATATGTACGAATGTGTGTGTGCTCTTTGTTCATTTTGTACAGTCTCGCAGTTGCGCATTACCTTTCCCCATTGAACACTATCATTTTATCAGACTCAATCTCAGATCTTCATCTCACACAACCTCTGAATGAATTCCACAACTATCAGTCAGTTGAAGTCGATTGTCATTACTTTCAGCATTCGTCTTAAATCAGTTCTTTTGAGTTTCGTGTCCTTTATTATCATACCTCCAGTGTTATTGTTTTTATAACTTATCATATCACAAGACACAATGTGCATCTTCGATATCGCTTTTGATGCTCGGTTCATGTTCTCGGTGGATCGTTCGAGTCGATTTTCTGATTGCACAAAGAGTGTGAAATCTCTGATTTGATTTCAGTCGAAGGAAAGGGTGAAAATGTCCGAATACCGTAGTACAATCTCGGCCCGTCCGGGCTTCAATCGTACTATAAACTCGAATGCCGCGAATAGTTTCAGTAGCATGCGTAAGTTTCTGCATTTCCTTTCGAAAATCCCCAAAAAAATCTTAAAATCACGGCATAAATTCGAGCTAGCTTGAACCACTACTAGATGCTTACTGATTATTACTTTGAAAGCAGTAAGCAGTAATAAAATCTCGATCGCAAATATAAAATCCTTCAACTATCAAACGAACGAAAAAACGCTCTTTTCAATGCGTTTGATCTAAATACTTTCAATTTTGATCATAAATGCACACACTCCTCAGTCAGTAGTGTCTAGAAATGATTGAGAGCGATTGCAAAAAGACAATAGGAAAACAATAAGAAAATTCAATTGCACTACAGAAGGGTGATGAGTGATTTCGAAAAGACTGAGAACGATGAGGGGAGATGGAGAAAAATGAGAGGATAAATTGCACGATGGATTGTCAATACCAAATTGTGTTGCTCGCAAAATACACCCAAAACGATTGCTGAAAATTAATAAAAAATTCATGAAATTCCAAAGTGATCAAATAAAATTCATCTAAACAAGACAAATGTCACAAAAACTGAATTCGCCAAGGTTTGAGGTGATAAATTCATGGAATGAGACCGATGAAATATTGATAGCAGATTGTTGAAATGAAACAGGAATTCAGCATCTGGAAATCGTGTAGTGAAGATAGTAACCGAGATGAGTTCCTCATCGATGGCCAGCGGAATGTCACCGTTCGGACAGAATGCCGCGTCGACAATTCGAGATGCTCGTGAACGCGAAAAGAAGGAGATGAGTGACTTGAACGACCGATTGGCCGATTACATCGAAAAGGTATCCGAAAACGGCTAACAGGCACTCCGCTTATTGTATTTACAGTTTACTTCATACAAAAATGCTTATTCGATGAGATTTCACAAAGAAAAGGCATGCATGCTTCACTTGATATTGCATACACAATTGCGTGGTTAGTAAGATTTGCGATTCATCATGTTTTTAGAATATATGAGATATTGCATACTGAAGTGATATGATGATGTTCTGTTTTGCAGGTGCGTTTCCTGGAAGCACAGAACCGTAAACTGGCAGCTGACTTAGATATGTTGAGAGGAAGATGGGGCAAGGATACGTCGAGCATCAAGCTGATGTATGAGGGCGAACTGTCGGTTCGTTTCCATTTTATTTCATATTGCTGTGCATATCGTTATTCTCGTTATTGTTAGAACGTAAATCAATCGAATTCGTAATTCAGGAAGCCCGGAAAGTGATCAACGACACATCCAAGCAACGTGATGACCTCGAGAAAGAAATCAAGAAACTTCAGGACGAATTAGCTGAATTTCGCAGAAAGTTCGTTTACTGACTGACCAGCTCGGATCAGTTGTTTAAGATCGAATTTTGATTTGTCAGGATGAAAAAGAAAACTGAATGATTTCTAACAAAAATCTTGCTCTACAGAATCAAACAATTGAGCCATTCGCTCGTGTTTCCGAATTCCAGAAAATGAATAATGACTGAAAGTGAACTTAACAGATTTGACGAAGCCACGAAAGCACGTCTGGTTGATCGTGAGAAGATTGACGAATTGCTGGTGCAATTGTCGAATATCGAAGCAGAAATCAATCTACTGAGAAGACGAATAGCGTTGTTGGAAGAGGAGTTGATGAGAATCAAGAAGGAGAACCAGCGCTTGGTGGGAGAGTTGCAACGTGCCAGAACCGACTTGGATCAAGAGACTCTGAATCGAATTGATTATCAAAATCAAGTGCAAACACTTCAAGAGGAGATCGATTTCATCAGGAGAGTGCAAGATCAAGAGATACGCGAGCTGCAGGCCATGGCTGCGCGCGATACCACTTCTGAAAACAGAGAATTCTTCAAAAATGAACTCTCATCTGCTATCCGAGATATCCGCAGTGAATACGATCAGGTGCAATCCTTTCACCCCGAGAATATCTAATTTTGAGAGTCTCATTATTTATTCTAGCCTTACCCTAATGAAAATATTCGATAATATGCCAGTCAGTGGCTAGATAGATCGAGATCAAGAGCGGATAATAACAATAATGATAATACAGATGACGAATGCGAATCGAAATGACATGGAATCGTGGTATAAATTGAAAGTTCAAGAGATTCAAACGCAATCAGCACGTCAGAACATTGAACAAGGTTATCAGAAAGAGGAAGTGAAACGTTTGAGAGTACAACTCGGCGATTTGAGGGGTAAACTGGCTGATCTGGAAGGACGAGTGAGTCATATCAGTTATATATGATGATGGTAATGTTAATGAGTAATAAAAAAGTAACGAGACGAATCTCAGAATGCCCTACTGGAAAAACAAATCCAAGAGCTGAACTTCCAACTGGAGGATGATCAACGTTCCTACGAGGCTGCGTTGAATGATCGCGATGCGCAGATCCGTAAGATGCGCGAAGAATGTCAAGCGCTCATGGTCGAACTGCAGATGCTTCTTGACACTAAACAGGTAATACATTATTGTACGTGTTACATATGATTATGATAATAAAAACTGCAGACTCTTGATGCCGAGATAGCGATCTTCCGCAAGATGTTGGAAGGTGAGGGAGATGGCCCTGGCTTGAAACAACTCGTTGAGCAAGTGGTACGCACAACCGGCATTAATGAAGTGGCTGATACAGGTCAGTTGCGTAATTCACCTCATTAATGCAACTGAACAATTCCATTTCAGAGACGATGCGTGTTGTGAAGGGTGAGACATCATCAAGAACCTCATATACCCGTTCAGCTAAGGGCAACGTTTCTATCCAAGAGACCTCTCCGGAGGGCAAGTTCATCGTGTTGGAGAATACGCATCGCTCCAAAGAAGAGCCCATCGGAGAGTGGAAATTGAAGAGGAAGATCGACGGCAAGAAAGAGATCGTTTACACACTCCCCAAAGACTTCATTCTCAAACCCGGTAAACAGCTCAGAGTTTGGGCTCGAGGTCAAGGCGGTGTCCATGCACCCCCCGATCAGATGATTTTCGAAGCTGAAGAGAGTTTTGGAGTCGGTGGCAATGTGCAAACCATTCTGTACAATAAAGAAGGAGAGGTGCGTTTGTGTTCATTTCCTTCACATTCATTTGAAAGTTAGAAACGCAAAATAATGCTCATGAATGTTTCTGATTGCCATATTCGTTATTAAGAATTACATTCGTTAACAGTGTTATTCACTTTCGTTTATTTATTCTTCATTCGATTCTTGAGTACTTTATTTCGTTTAGATTTGAAACGAGTTTCTTGTTGTCATAATAATTGTGAATTGAATGCATGATAACATTCTGGTGAACGTGATTAATTGCAGGAAAGAGCAACGCATATCCAGCGATCCAGCCAGACGGCCAGTTAAACAAACTCAGTTCAAGAAGCAGTCTTCGATTACCACTTATTATCACTTAATCGTTTCACTTCTATATTCACTGGCATTTCTTCACCCTATCTCATCATCGATATTAATTGTTAATAACGATTACTGCATCTCCTCATATCATCACAAATCTGTGTTACATAATTAATGATATGAGTCTCTTTTCCTGTCGTTTCTTTGAATCGAATTCTTGTTTGATCGCTCCTTTACACAACTCAAATCATAAGACACTTCGCTCTTCAACTCTCTTATTTGGGAACTTCATTGTTTGAGAATTTCAATTTCTTCAGTTCACTGTGTGTGATGTTAACGAATGACGACGATACATCATGATTATTTTTTACTTTGATCTTTATATTGTTATTATTATTGTAATTATTATAAAAATATGATAATTAATAATAATAATAATACAACTAGAATTTTTGGAGTTGGTACCTTCGGTGAGCACTGCTGAAAGGTAATACAATGTTCTTCTGCACGGAATAACTTCAAACTTTCAGTAAAACTGATGTATCTGCTTTTTATACTCTTTCTACATCAATATTACACAAGCTGATTTATCTTATTACAGTTTAAATTGATGCCAATGAGAATATTATCTCAAAAATATAGCAATAATAATGCTGATACGATAGCAAAGGTAAAAGCATTTTAGCTATTTCATTTGTTACAATGAAAATGCATTTGATTACAATGAAAATATCGAAATATTCATTTCGTTCAAATACATACTTATGGATATTAATGCATAAAATAAGTTTGTGGGTGCATAAAATCGTACAAAATATTTTAATGTACAAATCTCCATGGAAACATAAGTGAGCATCGATTAAACTTATGAATATCCGTACGTAAATTATAACTGAACAATAGATTTGACTGGATAAGTTCAATTCATTTGAAAATCTATAAATTGATCTGCAATATTCAAATGCATTAAGTGCATATGCGATTTAATATTACGGGTCAATTAACAGGGTGGTTCTCACGTTCAGGTGCTCCATTTCCACTTCCCATGATGTGGCAGGCCACCGTTTACCCCTCTCCCCTCCCCGACACCCTCAAATTACCCAAAATGGGTAATTTTACTCTATATGAGAACCGCTGTCCTGGATTGCAATCGATCATAATTGCGTGAAAAGCTATTGTCTATGATACGCTTAATTCAAACTGATTTAGATGGATTCTCATTCTTTTCAGACGTGTTGCATTCACTCTTGTAGCTATTGCATGTGAATACCGTTCTCATGATGAATTTTTCTCATTCACTTCGTCTCACTTCACTTCACAGTTCGAATCGATTTCTTATTCTGTAGCATATACTGTTTACTTGATACGTTGACGAGTGTTGACAGTCGAAAACAACAATACAGCAATTGAATATTATTGCTGCACAGTCAAATGATCAATTATAGAGTGTATTTGATAGATTGAGAATTTGACTTTAATTGTTAAGTGAAATGAATGAGAAATTAGCAAAAAACAACACTTTTGGTGATAAAGGCTATGAGAGTGATTGTAGCAGCAAGGAAAAGAATGAAAATCCTGTTAAAACGAATGAAAACCCTTTTAGGCCCAGACGAGCTGATGATTCTCAGAAAATAGGAGAGTGAAGAGTGTTGCCATCAACTGACAGCATTTACATACATGAGTTAAAAAACTATTGTAACATGAACGAAATACTAATTTCCCCATGGCATTCTATCATAACATAAAAGTTGCATGAAATACTAGTTTCCCGACCCCTCCATTACCCTTTGACACCTCCAAATTACCCAAAATGGGCAACTTACCCTTCCTATGAAAACCATTGAATTAACAGATCAAAAAAGTTAGAATAATAACAATAATTTTGTGTGGAAACTTCAATGCCACAACATATCACTTGTTTGAACGGTAAGTCCTATCAGTTAAGATCATTCAATCCGAGAACATCTGGTCAACTAGAAGATAGATTTGACCGAATTTTGAAAAATCAAATTTTAGCTTTTAATTTCGAATATTTTAGGATCTGACTATAAGATTGCGTTTTTTTTTTAGTTTCGTTCGAAGAAGTCATACGAATTGATAGCTAACCTAAGCCAGATGGGATTAGTTATTAATGCCATCGAATAATACGATGCTGTGTGTGCATGAAACTTCAACTCTAACTCTTATAAATCATGAAAGAATCCACATAAATCTCATTGTCAACTCAGCGCAACATTCAGTAATGTCCTTGAACAGTTTATGTTAGATTGTTGGTCTTAGCTGCACTGAGGAACTACCATATTCTTATACTACACATCTTTTGGAAGGTCTTGAAATCATACGATGAAGTACTGCAAACTCTAAATTCAGTTCAAAAAATTGGAACTGCACATTCAGAATTTTCATCTTAAGACTGAAGACTTCGCTTTTCAGAATTCAACACTTTGGGTTTCTATCCTACGACTCAGGATCTAACTAACGGTAGAGATTGAGTTGAAACAATGTAAAAAGAGGGAAGAGAGAAGTTTTCAAGATATTATTATGCTCAAAAAATTTCAGTCAAATAGAATTGTTTGTAAATAACGTTTTTTTGAAGTTGTTTTCACCGATTCGTTTCCAGAGTATTTGTATACGGACCCATTAATGCATCAGCAGTAATGCATCCATTCATCGCGTCATCATCTTATCCGCGATATCCCGTGCAACGACAATATACTCTTGTCGGATATGTACATGCATATATACTGCATCACTATGCATATAGATACATCCTCCTTACAAAGTGTACTATATCCATCCTTAAGTAATGTCTACATGGATGACATCACTGCAAATTCCACGAATAATCTATTGTATATAATATCTCAATGCTATACTCGACGATTATTGTCATTGTTTCAAATAAATCAAATAAAACCACTCGTCAGTCTCGTTTAATCGTGTGTTTATTACTCCGGAACTTAGGCATGCTTATGCATCTTTCTCATATCCATTGCAGACATCCGAGAGAGCTTGTTTGCTTGGATGTTGTGTCATTCAGCTTTGTCTTATCTTAATGCGATCCGATGTAATGTGTTTATTCAGTCGCAACTCTGCTTCTTGCAATTAATTAGAAATAAAATGATTTCGTAAGCTTGTTTTCGGTTTGTGAGTCTTTTCATAAAATGCAATGTGATCTAGAACAGAGGAAACTTAATCGTGATATGCATTTCTGTTTATTTTTATTAATTTATGCATTCCTTTCATATTTTCAGAGGTGCCATATCCATGCAAAATGATAAATAATCTCAAAAAAGCGATGTGATTGATGAGAGTTCCACTGAAGTGAATTAATAGCCATCACTATTGTCGTTATTATTATAATAACCATTATCATTAATTATCGTTGCATTACATTGATTTAGTATTTATGCCTCTATCAATCTTCTGATTTCTGCCCCACTCTGAATTGATCTCTTGCTGTTATCATTATTCGCGGAGAATTCATCTTCTTCCATTTTGAAATCCAACACCCAAAGAAATCTCTTGCTCGATTCTTATCATATTCTTGACAGTTCTGGCATTACTGTTATTCTTACTATCATTGTTATTATTGCTGTTACTGCTACCAGCATTACTGAGAATTATTATCGTTGTTATAATACTGATTATTGTCATTGTTATTATTATCAGAGCTGTGATAAAAATGATGACATTTGATAAAGTAATGTCATCGGGTGTTATCACTCAGCAACAATCGGGCAAGTTTTATGGATTTGATATCGTTTTGAATTCATTTTGCACTTATTCAGAGTAATATTCACCGAAAATAAACAATTTAACCATTGTTTCATCAATTTCCCAACGCACTGAAGCGAATTTTTTTCAGCACGTCGACAATTTACGATTCGAAATCGATCTTCTTTTCTCGACATTTTCTAATTTCCTTTCAGTAAATATTTCCTCTTCTTAATCTTTTTTTCACCATCATTCCAATGCAAAATGTCAAATAACCAGACTGTTGCAAGGACATTCACATAAAATTAACTCTTTTTCATCCGTATCTCTTTCCCATTCCTTGAAAGCATTAATTTTACTCGTTATTTTCCACTTTTTGTTCTTCTTTGCCATCATTTTCCCATCTCAATTCACACTAATTAACTCCCTCTTGACCAATATCATTTCGTCCGAGGAATCCTTTATTTATTTGAAAATTCCAGCAGAAATATCCCATCCATCCCAATCTCATATCATATCAAAGAGAAGGGACAAACGCATCTCACTTCACCCAATGAATACCATAAAACATCAGATTTTGAAAAATACCCACATCTTTCCAAGCTTTCAGATATTGGTGGAACAGTCTGCTGGAAAACGTCTCGCAAAAAATGTTATCAAAAAATATTCCCTTTCCAGTTAAAAAGCTCACTGATTTTGCATTATGAGCAATCTTTCACGAAATATGTAACGTTTGAATGTGTGAATCGATGTGCGATTGACAGCATTCTGTTTCGTTGTTGAATTCTGTTCCAAAGCACTTGCCTCTTGAGACATTTCTTATCTCAGTTTTTAAGACTGCTAAAATTTTCTTTGCTGTCCTCTCCCAAAAACAGATTAATCATACTTCTCCGAATATTCAACAAACTTTACGTTCGAATATTCAACAAAAGTATCCCACAAACAGAAAATACGTTCCTCTCAGTGAAATTAGGTATTTTACTTACGAATGTACAAAGCGTTCGGTGAATTTTATCAGTCTACTTAAGAGGTCTGAGATCGTAAACAATAAAATTCATTCAGCGTAACTGATGATATTATAAAATCTCAGTACGACGCATCTACTTTGATTGTAAGATAAACCACCTCATTAACAATGTACTCTGATATGTAAACTCTGAAGGATACACTCTTGATTATAATTTTTATTCTCCGGGATTTATGTTATAATATCCATACTCTGGGATTAACATCTCAATGTTTTTGCATACTTCTGGGATATCAATTTAAAATTCATCAATGTATTCTGCACAATAAATCAGATGAATTTGCAGCGATAAAAACGCATCAATCCCGAGAAGACATCGAACTGGTACTACAAGAGGTTTGTGTCCATCACTGCTCTGTGGATACAATGAAACGTGACCTCATCAGTAAGGTAAAGCGCACTCCTTTTTGAGTTTTCATTTTGATACCAAATACGCTTTGTCAAAAGCTTTGCTTTGTCAAGTTTTGTCAAGTCACCTATCGCTGCTAGTTCCCAACATTTCTGAAGCACTGATCAATTACGTACAGAATTAATTGGACACGGATTGGAGGTATTCGGTTTTATAAATTCCAGGTATGAATTCGTGATAACGCCAATAATAATCATGTTGCGTGGCAGATCGTTTGAAGGGGCACTATTTTGTGTAGCGAATGAATTAAATTGAGATTGTGACTTGAAGAAATTAGAAAAGCATTGATTTTGTGGAGTCGAACGGAATGAGAGTGAATCAGGTGTATGGGAATGAGTATTGAGAAAATAGGTACAACATAATGAGAATTTCATGAAGTTGGTGGTGACAGGGACGAGAGTGATGTGATATCATGGAAGTTTGACGTGAAAATGGAGAGGGAGTGTGGGGAATGAATAGAATCCAGGTGAATGGCTTTTAGTGGGAGTGTCGATTCAGAAGGAATGCACACTTTTCAGATTCCCGTAAACAACCCTCTCCCCACACTCCCTCTCCATTTTCACGTCAAATTTCCGTGATGTCTCATCACTCTCGTCCCTGTCACCACCCACTTCATTCCGTTCTCATTATATGATACCAATTTTCTCATACCTTATTCCCATTCCTATAATTCACTCTCATTCCATTCTCCCACAATAAATCTCTACTTGACTACTTTCTCACTGCGAATTCTCATTTCACTTCGTCTTCCATAAAAAATGACTGCTCAGGAATGTTTTGCCACGCGTATATCTCGACAAAGAACAACAGTATAACCCTTTAAGTTTCAGGTGACCACCTCGTGTAAGAGTACTAATCATAATAACAATAATATCAACAATGATAACAACAACAATGATAAAGAGACTAATCAAAACGTGCTACGGTCGAAAGAGTCCGGGAAAGTGGATAACAGCGATAGGTCGACGATAGTTATTGAGTCGTTGATACTTCGATAGCTGTTCGATGATATGTCCATTGTGACACCTCTCGCGATCTTATAATTAGCCGCGTTTCTTTTGAGGGAGTCGTCAGTTAAGGTGCGACGGGTTTAAAAAAATATTCCCTTCCCGTGAGAATCCCAAATTGCAATATAATTCAGTTTCATGGTGGTCTCAACTTCCCATTAGTTTGATTGATTCAGACAAAACAAGTTCTTTTTTTGTTGTTATTAATTGCTGTTACAAATGTCTTTTGCTGAACTTATTGTTCGAATCATTTGACTCGTCTTCAGTATTCGGTCCCTAATATTCCCCGAGGAGAAATCAATCTGTCACTGCAACAGTGAAGAGTACGAATAGGACTGAGGAGATTTGATTTGTTCGAAAGATAACTTACAATCAGACATAAGAGAATGATGCTTAACTGTTGCTTTGTTACTGTTTTTATGCTGTTTTTTGTCATTATTAGTATTGACATTATCATTATTGTTTCGTATAATTTGAATTGAAATGAAATAATAAATGATATCGCTGAATGTGAATGAGAACATTATACATTGATTTCAACGAGTTCGGAAAGTGTTCATCGTTGAAGGAAGCACCTCACCTCACCTCACCTCACCTCAGCTACTTGAAAGAAAAGAGCACTTCAAGTGGTGCAAACAATAAAAGCACATTGAAGAAGACGAACAACATGATCACGTTTGTTCTTTTCCAATTCGAGACTTTTTCAACAAGGGTCAACTCCTATCCAGACCGGCAAAAACTATTCTGATGGCCAATAAACCTGGAACCTGTGAATTTTCATCTACGAGTGGCTAATGAATGCTTTTAGGAAATCGTATGATGTTCGGTGATCTCGATAAATTTGAAATACTCATCAGATTTGCCTCATGGACTAATTGGCGCTGCTTATAGTAGATAGAGGGGTGCGGGTGTGGTTTCATTATCACTATCATTATGCTTATATTCATAGCGCACAAAATTCACACGAACAATTTCAAAGTCTCATATGAAAACGCAATTCAGCAAGATGGAATCTAATCCCAGTGCGATTATCGCTCGTTTGAGTACCGAATGAGGCAAATGGCCTAGGGGCAGTCTTTGGTTTTTGGCGATTAGTTACATCGTTCTTATTTATCAAAATCAACGTTTATTTCTTAAGAGTCATTACTGTCAATTAATTTTTTAGTTCATAAGCATCAAATTTATATTGAACACTTGAATTCTGGGCATGAACATGCCTGAGGTCAATTTTTGGTCCATTAAAGTAAAGTTTCGAATGGTTTTCATTGGTTTTTGGTCTTTCAATGAATAAAGTTTACATAAAATTCTAGTTTGCAGTAGCATAATATTTAGAAGGAAACTGTGCTCGTTGTTCCCGTCTTGTAAAGTGTCGTTTCCGATCGTCTCACCTTACCGTGTATAATTGATTAGGTTTTATCTGTTCCAGCTATTCCTTCAAGAGGCGATTTCTATTGAAGCAATCCAAGTTAGTAATTAATTAATTGGTAGTTGCACAGCAATCGATAGTTGCACATGCACCTTTATCAATAAAATAGTGTCTTATATAAAACACTCTCACCTCCTTCCAACTCACAAGAGAAGATCAAAATATGTGTACCCCATTTATCACGATAATTAATGAGTTGCAACGCTAATAACGAAAGGGTAACGAGATCAGATCTCCTGTGTGCAGTTCTGTTTAGCTATTGAACAATGTAACATTATTCGTTTCGTTGCGTTAATTTATCTCTTTGATTTTTTCACCTTAATGCTCTGAGGTAGTGAATGGTAATGGAGAATCGATTGTTCGAATGGTAATATGCCATCAGTCATTTTTACATTAGTATTAATATGTAAGGTTTTTATTAATATGTAATGAAGGTGCTTTAGCGATCCAGTTTCCACGAGCATATCAGTGCATTCAGTTTGACGATTTGTTCATGTTTTTATTCTTGTTCATGTTTGCTCATCTGTGATAGAATTATTGCATTGCAGACTTGGATTGAGCGACATTTATTGTCATTTTTATTGGCGTTATTATTGTTTGGATAACAACGAACCGAGTGAATACATGATATAATTTATTGTTGAATTAATGGAAGACTATAAGTATTTGTTCAAAGTTGTCCTCGTTGGCAACGCTGGCGTCGGTAAAACGTGCTTGGTCAGGAAATTCACTCAAGTTCGTTTCATCTTTATTGGTTTGGCTTTTTGCTTTAATTTCGATTGAATTGTTCACTGGATTTGAGATTTGAGAGAATGTCTAGGAATAGTTACTTTGTTGGGTGCTGCTGAAGTATTGCTGACAGAGGTGGTCGTGCTTGTTGTAGTTCGTTTTAATCAATAGTAATGATAGTTAATGTCATTCTTTCAGGGTATATTTCCACCAGGTCAGAGCGCCACAATTGGCGTTGATTTTATGATAAAAACGGTGAAAGTAGGTGATGATAAAATCAAGGTTTGTCCTCATCAATTGCATTTCTGCCGTGTTTTTTTCATAAATTATCAATTGGCTTGGTAATTAACAGTTGTTAATATTAAGTTGAGAGTCATCAATCATGAGTAAGACGAGTTGTTGGGTTGAGGGCGGTGGTAATTATAGCAATAAAACAATATGTGTTTGTTTCAGTTACAAATTTGGGACACGGCAGGTCAGGAGCGTTTCCGCTCGATCACACAATCCTACTATCGATCAGCACATGCCATCGTGCTGGTCTATGACGTGGCATGTCAACCGAGCTTCGATTGCTTACCCGAGTGGTTGGGCGAGATCGAACAGTACGCGAACAGACGAGTGCTGAAAATACTTGTCGGTTGGTTGTTTGGATTGTTTTGGCGGTTATTGGTTTTACTGGATTCACGTTGACGTTATTTTATGCATTTTCATTTGGGTAGATGAAATGGAACGAAATTTGTAGGTAATAAAGTGGACAAAGAGGACGAACGTGAGATTCCGGAGAGGATTGGTAAGAATTTTGGAGATGCGAACGCGTTCGATTATTTCTTGGAGACATCCGCGTTGGATGCGACCAATGTGGATCGATTATTTCATGAGGTTGCGATGAGACTGACGAATGACATGAAGAGGTCCGATGAAAGGTGCTCGATTCCTCATTCTATGCAACGTTTCCTTACTTCAGTTGTTCCGAAATTTCTACATTGTTCGAAAAATTCCATCGATTTGATAGGAAAACTTTAATGGTCATTTGTTTAAGGTATACGAATTATACAGCTACCAAAGAACCTGGATCAATAAGCCTGTTGGATCGAGTGACAATGCAGGCGAACTCGTGTTGTGCGAGAAATTGATTACTTTTATTATTATTATCATTGTTTAGAGGTTTTCGTTATTGTTATTCATAATGCTGATGATTATACTATTTGTAATTAAGTTTGATATCGACGAAAAATTCACAACTTTCATTGTGTCACTTCATCATCAACCCAAATGAGTGTGCATTTTATTTGTGATAATATTGATTTTATAGTTTTGATTGATTTTATTGCTTTTTTTCGTTTCTGTTTGTGTAGGCGAAATTCATTCGTTCGTTTTTGCATTCGCATTATTGTTATTATTAATCTCTCGCTTCATTCAATTCACAAGTTGATAACTGTAATACTCTGGTCAGAATGTGTGAGTTTGAAGGCACCTTAATGCAGCACAACCAAATTTTCACTTAACTTTGTATTAATGATTGAGGTGAATAATTTGTTATTTTCATTATGCATTGTTAATGTTGTGTAGTTTACTCAATCAGTATGTTAATCTATTTTTAAAACGCATTTCATTTGTTTGTTTGCAACTTTGGAATGTTTCCCTTATCAAACTAGCTTCTGGATTGCTGACTTTTGCAAAGGGAATGTCGCATAGATATTTTCTTCTTTTTTTCATTAAGTCAGATTTCCGTTTTATACATTCGTAAACGAGAGGAATTCGCTTGTTCACTGTGAGAACATGTTGAATGCTGAAGAAAATGCAGACGAGATTAGGTGAGTGCAGTCAATATTATTTGATTGCCCATTGGTACTTTTTACTAGATATTTGTGTTGTATCAGCAAATGTTATATGATTATCAACAACAGTGTTATTGTGCCCATTTTCAAGCAAAACTCATATTGTTTTTACCCATTATCATTGTGTTTGTCTCTCTTGTATATTCCTTGCGAGTTGTTTCATTGTAATATCAATTGTCGGATTCATTTTAAGATTCGAGAATCTTTTTCGATCAGATTTTATTCTGAAATGTGCTTGAATCAGATTTTTTTTCAGTCCTTAAGTTACCTTTCTCTTGCCTTTTTGTGTATGCATATGTTGTTTTGGGATCAATTTTTTGAGCGCAGTTCATAATGCTGACAATTAATTCCCTTTTGAGTTCATTTTAACACTGAATGCAGGTCTTCAAATATAAATTTTGCAGTTTCATTTTAATTCATTAACTCAAAGTCGCATTATGCACAAACAACTGTGTCGTCAGGGTTTTAGCAAACTTTCAACCCTGTCGTGATTAGTGCATTATTTGAAGTGCTAAATTGCTTCTGTTCAATAAACAATAGCTGTTATTATTATTTGTTATCAAATGATTTTATATTTTCTAATCCAGAAAAAATCATCCTTCATGTAATGACAATGTATAATACTCAATTTTTATTCATCATGATAGAAATGACTGTTATAATTGATCTTTATCAACGTTTTTTTGTAAATTTGTGTTCTGTTGTATACTTTGCATTCTGTATAATATAACTAATCAGTTATGGTTTTGGGTGTATTCGAGTAAATAAATCTTCAATCAATCTTCTCGTTTTATCACTTGATAATTTTTACATTTTATTAACCCATGCACATACTACCTCATTCCCTGGGCACGGGGTAACATTGTGTGCATGAATTCCGTGCACATGGCAATCAAGCGAGCGAACTATTTGTAAAAACAAAAATGTCAAAATTATAGAGGTCGATTACATTTTCTTGATCAGATCAACAAAAAAATTGATTCATGAGCGATAATCATAAAATAAATTCGACATTTACCATGCATTCACCGCCAATAAAGTGAGCTAAACGAACACAGGAGATATCACAACCCTTCAAAATCATAAATTCATTCCAGTGCAATGAAATCGCTCAAAAGAACTGATTTTTATCTTCGAAAGATGTCAAACAGTTGGCCTATTCGATATTTCCAAACGCTCACTCATTGGCACTGATCTCGGCTGATATGAGAACGGGTAATTGGACTGCAGTTCAAAGGAACCTTTTAGCATTTTCACTGAGTTGAAGCAAACGTTAGCATTGCTACATTCATGTCTCTTCGAATTGTAACGCATCAGTGAGCAATTACGATAAGTACTTCTGGAACTGAACCCGAGCCGAAACACCAATTTTAGGGGTGCGATCGTTAACATGCAGCAACCCGTTTTCTAAAGGAGATATAGGTTTCTTAATGCTATCTCAACTAGCGCAATGGTGCTCATTGATATGCATTTGATCACTATAGATCAATAGATATAATACACTACTATAGAATTATAGGTTTGACATATTCAAGCCTTCTCTTCTCAGGTTTAGGTTTAGGTCTCAGGTTTCCACTGTCTTCTCAGGTTTGCCCAATACATACTGATGTTTGCACATCATTTGATCGAGCGGAATCTCTGGATTCAGAAAAATACACATTTTGACGGGCGATTCTGCTTAGTTGAGGAGATATAGCTATTTCATTAAAGCTATCTCAACTAGCGCAGTGATGCTTATTGAAATGCATTATATCACTATAGATCAATTGATATTATGCATTACTATGTAAATATGGTTTTGTTATATTCATGAAAAGTATCGACATTCTGTTCGAACAGTTTTGCCTTAATAGCAACGCTACTTGCCAACCAAAGCACGCGACAAAATCTACACATGCACGAAATCTACCCATTATATTCCTGAATAATCCTGTGCGCACACAGCGACTTAACGATCTATCCTATCAAGCTAAAACACTTTTCGCTCATATCATCTAAAAAACCACAGTCATGGTGACACTGTCACCTCAAACTGGAATGTTCCTCTCCGTCAACATTTCAATATCTCATTTAAGCGTCATTCATAAAACCTTTTGCAACTGATCAACATCATTGTGGATGAACGAGTTTACATTCTGCATCTAAACCTTACATCTATTACCATGGACTTATCACAAACTCGACGATGCCGAGTCTGTTCACTCAGGATCTAAGATTTATCAATTATCCTAACTGTGACATCTGAGGGGCTTTGTCCACTACTCATTGCATCACTTGATACTAAGTCCGTCCAAGAACACAATAATACCTAACGATCGGAAAGCATCAGTGATGTTAAGAAAGCTAAGTTCACATTGCCAAAGCTTGAGCAAAAGACCTGATTGCAAATATCAGAAACAAACTGATAGAATTTGTACGAGAGGTTTTTTAGGCTCGCATACAGATGAATACGTCATATGTAAAAATATTCGAAGGGAAATCTCTCAAGATCCTTGAATGGTGATCCACCTGCCTCATTAGTACGATTTCACAAACTTTCAGTCACTATAAGGGTTACCATTTTCAAGCTACCGGTTTGCCCAGTAACGTATAAATTTCAGTACATAATCAGATTCAGTCAGAATCAGAATGAAACCTGATCTTACCTGTTGCGAAAGATCTGCCATCCGTTGTCTTCCCAACATCCACACGAGCGTCGCCCGTTGACCACCACAAAAAGATGACCTGCCACCATAATTCGGGTTTTTCAAAGGTGACCCGAAATTTAGGTGAACAGGTCATGGAACACGAGTTAAAAAACTTTTATTCAGCGATGTGAAAAATATCATTTAACAACAAGTGAACAACAAAAACGAACCATCACTCCAAACAAAACCTCATCAAAATATGACAGAAAGATTTTCATCTCCATGAAATAGCCATCAGCTTTTACACGGGGATTTTCAGGGACTGCCTCGGTTAGTTTCCACAATACACCAATTTTATGGGTGGAAAAATCTATTCTTCATACTTTGAATCTGAATATTTGTACGAAGTGTTCGAAGAAACTCTCGAATTATTTCAGTGGCAAGATTGACAGGTGAAAGATATGCTGATAATTACTAAACCTTCCAGAGTTTCTTTCGAAAATGTTTCTCCAAGCCACCCTTCCTCGAGAAGGCATGACTCAGTCAGTCTTGAGCCTTAGAAGACTTCACGCCAGCAACCTAAAGAAAAGTCTAAACTCGATGCAGAAGCTAAACCACAGCTGCCTAGCTCAACATCAGCATATGTAAAAGCTCTCAAATGTGGTGAATGGTTGAAACCAAAGGTACTGATTCATCATTTTGGTAGAATGCAAACCGCATCTTTTAGGTTATTTCAGTGGCACCAGAAAGAGATGATAATCAAACTGGCAGGGGAAACAAGGATATCATCAGCAATGTTGTATGAACGCATTATGATAACAGCAAATAGATAAGCTTCGGCGAGTAACCACAAACACCTAAGAGATTTCTCCTTAAAACGCATTTAGCAACATTGAATTGAGTGAAAGGATTTCATATGTGCAAGCCAATGGTCAACCCAATTGCAATTCCCCCCTGTTAAGAGAAAGTGCGCACAGTGAGTCCGGGAACCCTCGTTACCTGAGCAAATGCCCGAAAGCACTACTCAGGCCAAGTTACGCGCATTCCCTATCCCCGGTCAAATCGGCGCCTTTCTCGGGCCGGGAACGCCCTATTTTATTTCGAAGATGAATGATGACGATACTCGGGTAAGCATCATCAACATATTTTGAGGTATTTCTCCCCGATTCGCCTAGACTGCCGGTAGGCGGGGAACGCCTGTCGCATTTGTCTAAACCTAGCCCCTCTTGTTGGCAGCTCGACGGGTTGGGATCACCCATGCAACCAAAATATGCTTTTTAAAAGTGACCATTGACTGCACATATGATATCGCATTCAACGCAATTCAGCTGTCACTAAACAGCATTACAAGGAGGACGTTCTTCGAGTCACCACCTAGCGACTCGACTCTTCGGGTGAGTGGTCCAGGCGAACTTTCCAGACCTACCGCTACCACCATAAGGCTCTTCACACCCTACATTATTGGAACTCAATTTTTGAAGGAATGTTTTTTAATGTGCCAGTGTAATTACCATCATCACTAGGTGCACTCCCTCCCACAACTGCAACAATTGTTTTCATACAATACCTGTGCCTCCAAAAATTCACCACTTCCAAGAGCTTATGCACCATGCTGAGTCTGATCTAGATATCTGCAGTGAAGCATGCGCATGACGTTCAAACCCTTCTTCAAGCTACATGCGTAAAACCTAAACAGGCATAGAACCAACTGAGCTAGAACCACCCGAATTGAGGTGATTTTGAGAGAACATTTCCCGACTGAATGCTTGGAACTTCACTGATGTGTTTCTAAACTTGCACTGAACATAAAGCTCAACGATTTTGAAACGTCACACTCAACGGCAAACAGGTAGTTCATCCCAAGGGTTGAGGAGATAACATAAAATATTACATATTCAACATTTAGGTTATTGATACATATTCATGTTACACAATTGAACTTTACAATATATGCACAATTAATAAATTTACAAATCTATAAGTAAGCAACGATCAACATTTACAAATACATCAATGTTGTAAACAGATTAATGAATAAAAAATGAAGGATATAAAAAACGTGGTTACTGACTACGGTTCAATTTTAATTTTGTTTTTCTCTGTCATATACATCGACCAAATAAGCAAAAAACATGTGGTGCTCAGTCAACTGACGCTCATTTATGACGGTCCTAAGATACTAGAAAAAATCAAAGAGTATAAATGATACTAAAGTTCAAAATCTTGGAAAACTGGCCTGAGATGCGCTGATGCATCCTACGTCGTGCTTTTATTTCGATTGTAAGATTGTGATGTTGTTATATAAGATCATGATATTGAACGCATCGATGAGATATCCTCTTTTGTCGCAAATCTACGTCTTCATCCTCATGTAGAGTCGACGTTTGCCATCTTGACGAGGTGCAGAACACCTGGCCGCACTTCAAACACCATCCTGGAAAAAGCACCAATATAATGATTATATCAGCCAGTCAAAACAAATATTACGATACTGTAATTACCAGTTCAGCACAAATCGAATCATAAATACTCACCCCATTCAGATTGCGTAATCCCACCACATCATTCGCTCGATGCCATCGGCCGTGATCCATCACGCGCCCTGATGTCCTAGAAAGAGAATCATTCACCATGGATTATCAGTCAGTGATATGCTGCGATCGGTTATCAATTTACAATATTAATCAATCCTGGCAACCTGTTATTATCGCCAATCAATCAGTTGAAGCAAAAAGTAAACTGAATATCATCCTAAACAACACCTAACTCAAGAAATTTAATGCCAATAACCCATCAAACACTATTACAAATTAACCACATCGCAATCATATTCACAGCACAATATCAAACCGCATCGAACATACCACAACGTTAAAAATGCTGACTGATCAATGCACGCGAATAAATGATGGTGTATTGATCACTGTTGATCAAAAATAAATGATGGTGCATTGATCACTGTTGATCAACGTTCTTCATAAAACAGCGATGACTAGTGAATTTGATCAAATACCTTTGCGGCGTGCAGTAAGTTACATCACATAAACAGTTTGACACCGATAGTCAGTCAAACAAATACGAATTTATCAGATTCTCTAAGATCAGGAACAGTCAGTAACAAATCATTTCCGGCCTAACTTGAGATCTTCGAGCTGACCGTATCCTCAAATTTGCCCGACAACATGTGAATTTCTTTGCACTATTCGATCCAGCAGAATCTCTGCATTCAAAAAGATATATATTTACCGAAGGATTTTGCTTCCTTGAGGAGATATAGCTATTTTTC